>OOFB01030350.1:0-12500 GCA_900323305.1 Trachyrincus murrayi
GTTTAGTGTTGAGTAGTGTTGAGCAGTGTTTAGTGTGGAGTAGTGTTGAGCAGTGTTGAGCAGTGTTTAGTGTTGAGTAGTGTTGAGTAGTGTTGAGTAGTGTTGAGCAGTGTTTAGTGTGGAGTAGTGTTGAGCAGTGTTGAGCAGTGTTTAGTGTTGAGTAGTGTTGAGTAGTGTTGAGTAGTGTTGAGCAGTGTTTAGTGTGGAGTAGTGTTGAGTAGTGTTGAGCAGTGTTTAGTGTCGAGTAGTGTTTAGTGTTGAGTAGTGTTGAGTAGTGTTGAGCAGTGTTTAGTGTTGAGTAGTGTTGAGTAGTCTTGAGTAGTGTTTAGTGTTGAGTAGTGTTTAGTGTTGAGTAGTGTTTAGTGTTGAGTAGTGTTGAGCAGTGTTTAGTGTGGATTAGTGTGGAGTAGTGTTGAGCAGTGTTGAGCAGTGTTTAGTGTCGAGTAGTGTTTAGTGTTGAGTAGTGTTGAGTAGTGTTGAGTAGTGTTTAGTGTTGAGCAGTGTTGAGTAGCGTTGAGTAGCGTTGAGCAGTGTTTAGTGTTGAGTAGTGTTTAGTAGCGTTGAGTAGTGTTGAGCAGTGGCTCCAATGCATTGATTGATCTCACTTTGGTTAAGAGATCATCTGCCAAATGTTAACACAAGCAGGGAGGCTGTCGAATATAGGACTTTAATGTATAATATAGGACTTTAATGTATAATATAGGACTCTAATGTATAAAATGTATAATATAGGACTTTAATGTATAAAACAAAAATGCTTCGTAATGAAGATGTCCAGCCCTCTTATTCATACTGCGGAGCCTCAACTTTTCCATCTTCTCAGTCCTTGACTGAGAAGATGGAAAAGAAAAAAAGAAAAAGAATGAAATGAGGAATATGGCAACCATCATTGATCCTCCCCCTCACTCCCCCTCATCGTCCTGATCCCCCCCTTCACTCCCCCTCATCGTCCTGATCCCCCCCTTCACTCCCCCTCATCGTCCTGATCCTCCCGTTGAAATGAGAAACACACATCACCCGGGGATGAAACCACTCCAAGAGACGCGTGTCCAACTACTCCTCCGTCTCCTCCTGCTGCCAGCCCTTTGAGGAAGAATATGGATCTTATCATACTCGTCTTTACGACACATCTGGAGCCCCGAAGCAAGACGTAATGTGCTTAATATGGACAATTACAGTGATGTGGCGTGCACAAGATGTCTGTCTGTCTATACAAAATCAGATGGGACAATTTCAGCAACACAGCAAAATAAATGAACAAACTACAATAGTTGAAGTTTGCTGGTGGTTGGAGGAGGCAGTGTGGAGACTTGAGGACCAAGGAGTATACCTGCTGGACACGCCCTCTGAATACAAAGAGAGGAATGTTCTAGTGAGCCTCCCCTGGAACAAGTGTGACCTCAGTAGCATTCATTGCATTCTCCAATCACACCTAATAGGTCAAATATGATTGTGATCACCAAGGTGATCAGAAACATATCAGAATAACACATGCAATAATAAGCAGAGCAGAAAGGGCGGTGGCTGGTATTGATGTGGTGACTAAGACGTGAACACCGTGGGTGCTGGAGGAGGCATCATCTTGGCATTGACTGAGCCATAATTTACATGGGGGCCTGCCTTTCCAATGGGGGAAAGTACTAGGCTGTAAACAACCATAAAGTTAGAGCAAATATTCCTTTCAATACTTGCATAACCACATTGTAAAAACAGAAACATCCATAACAGCCTGAATCTAAATTCCTTTGCTGCTTAGCAACCGTGGAAGCGCCAGTCAACTGTGGAGTGACCGTGCTTTTTTTGTTTTTTTTAGCAAGACAACGACATGGGAACACTGGCACCACTTATCTCCCTCAGCATCCTCATCTGGATATCGTGTTACTGTGGCTCAGCCCTGCTCCCCGGCAATCAGCGGGCCCTTTCATCACATCACACAAAGGACAGATGGGAAGGAGTTGGAGGTGGAGGGGTTCATCCACCTACAGTCCATTCAAGTTCATCATCTCTAACATGCATGGACTTCGAATATCACAGTTCACCGGTTTCACCGAGTTCTTGGTGAGAAGTTGTTCAAGTCAACCTCACAACTTGTGTTGTTGCTTTCTAGTAGTGAACGTGGTTCACGTTGTGTCAGACGCAACACAATTATTCTGCAAGGCCTCAAAACTAGTTTCTCAAGACACAAACTGAACACATCTTGAGATTGTGTAGATTAAACCTGCTGACACAACTTCCTTAAAGAAAGAGACCAGAGTCACCAGCCCCAAGTGAACACATCATGAGAGAAACAAGCTACATTGTAGAGCGGGGGGGAAACCAAACTGGGATTATAATTAAACTTCAAGGCAAATGTCAAATGAGTAAAGCCAAATGTGTTGGCTAGTTTCATATTGAGCTCTGAAATGCCAAAGCATTATCGTGCTGTCCAAAATTACAGGTCTTTTTTTGGTGGCGGTTGGGCGGTTTACTTCTGGAAGGTCTGAAACGCAGCAACACATTCATTGAAACATAGCATCAGGAAACGAGTACAATTGAGCAGAGAGGTGGTGCAGGCGGAGCACCACATGAAAGACAGCAGGGCATGATGACAATGGAGAGGTACGTAAACACCAGTCATAAGGCCCGTAGTCCAACATAATGTTTCACCGGGACTGTTCTAGAGTAGACACAGCTAGCTACCACGGACCACCTGAAGCTTGAATTCACTTATTTATCACACGTCTTCCAGAACCACCTGTGACCTCCGTGGAATAATCACGTCTGGACAACACACACTTGACCTCTGAACCCGCTTTTTTAAAGAGCTTATCAACCGCCCAACATACCATACATACGTCACTGCTCGTATTGTCTAAGATTTAGAGGTGACCTGATGGGATGGTCACGTCTAGACTCTTGACACTTAAGAAAAATACATTCCTCAAGTGCTACTGGCTTGAACTTGAACCATAATTACCAACTGCATTTAGAGTATCCACTCTGAACAAACCACTTTATGGACTGTGGCTAAAAGGAACACTGCATACCAGTTTAAACCAAAGGTCTAATCTCTGGCCATAGGCTAACAAAATGCACACTTCTATACGGTGATGAGTTACAATGCCGTCAGACACACTGATGTCTTGTAGGAGACATGTTTTAGACTGACATACTGATGTCTTGTAGGAGACATGTTTTAGACTGACATACTGATGTCTTGTAGGAGACATGTTTTAGACTGACATACTGATGTCTTGTAGGAGACATGTTTTAGACTGACATACTGATGTCTTGTAGGAGACATGTTTCAGACTGACTGTAAACGAGATGTTGCAGTGGTCCACGTCAAGTGTTCGCATGGTTTCACATTATATGGCTGGTTTACGGTCCATATATATATATATATATATATATATATATATATATATATATATATATATATATAGAGAGAGAGAGAGAGAGAGAGAGAGAGAGAGAGAGAGAGAGAGAGAGAGATAATTGATATAATTAATTAAATCAATTATCACCAGAAATACCTTCCCGTCAATTTGTATACAAACATATTAACTGATATGACATTCACATATTTCAATCCAAGTATGTTTCCAAGTATTAATGCACAACATCTATAGTACGCTTACTTACCAGGTGAGAAGAGCAGCTGGACACCTGTGGGACTCCAGTCAAAGCAGCAGCACTTAAAACCCAATATCGCCCGCACGGTGGATAGTCTCCAGAAATGCCCGTTACGAATTCCTCCGACAAGACTGAATTTGTCTCTCCGTGAATCTTACAACTTCTGATAAAGCGCTCAAACGCCGAAGGGGACGGACGGCGGTTCCTCCGGTTAGAAACGAGCGGCTGCGTCACCTGCGGAGCCCTCAGTCAGCTCACTGGGCCATGTGCTGCTGCTACCAAAATAAAGGCTTGACAGAGAGCAGCTCAGGAGGGTGGAGGCAGAAGGGGCGGAGATGGACGTCTGGGTGATAATTGAGTCATTTATGGACGCACTAGTCGAGTTTCAGTCTGTTCGCATTGTACAAGTGCGCCCTCTGTACGCAGTGCCTCGTATTGCACACCCAGATTACAATAGCTTTTTTTTTAAATCGTGCCGATTCACATGAGAAATTACATCAAATATACATAAATAGATACATGAATATCTACTTGGTTTAAAGTTCTGCAGCTTGCAAAATACCTATCTAGCCTGCTTGAATAGGCTTCTCCAATGTACATATCTGAAGTCTAATATATACCAATCACAGAAATCTATTTGAGATATCGTAAGCGTGTGCAATGTAGCCTTTCTGTCTATAAGTTACAAAAAGAAATCACTCAATCAAGCCAATCAAGCCAAAGTTGTTTAATCATAACTCCATTTTTTAAATAATAAAAAAGTTTGTGTACCATATTTTTTAAACATCTTTTTATTTAGCAAAATATATTATACATTCATTTGATAACAGCTACAGTCTGTACAATCATCTTTTTTATGTCCTGGGTTTTACTCAACAATAGAATGTATGAATATGCGGATCGCTGTCATAATTGACTTCATGATTGGCTCCCCTAGCATTACAGATATCACGCTAATTGATACTTAGGGTAGAGCAATAGTAACTGATTTATTTGTATTTGTATAAATACTCTTGTCAAAGTGATAATGTTAACCAAGAAGCCAGTGTGAAACAGTAGGAGCATACAGAGCCTTACAAAAAAATGTATATAGTAGCGAAGCTGAAAAGGTAGCTGGAGTGTCTCGAAACATCTTAGTTTAAGATAGAAAACCAGTCCACGGCGAGCTTTGTATTTCTGCTCTCCAACATATCATTGCAAATGGCAGGTTATTGTTTAATCCCATTATAACTCATCACTGTCATTATTTCCTGTCTGTGTTTAGATTCAAATCCCACATTCAGCTTTAATGATGTACCCAATACAGCTTTGATATTTGCACATAGGCTTCATCATGAAGGCAAATGCTAAAACGATACAATGAATAACTTGCAAGCGGTAATATAAGCATTCTCGTGTCTTCTGGTTCTGGTTCTTGTAAAGGTGTAAACATAGGAAGACATGTTAATTGAGGCAACTTTTTAGATGTGAATGAGCCAAGAACCAGGCTGTCTAGAGACCGTCGGCATGGCGATGTGACCTCACACCCAGGGCTTTTCTCAAAGATCTGAAATGCATAAAGTTTGGGAGGAGAGACGTGTCACATGTCACAGCGTGGCACTCACGTCATTATTCACAGGCGTCTGCCATCTGGCAGTGGCACTGGTGGTCAGACGATCACAGAAAAGTTCAAGTGAAGCATTCCTGGTGGCGTTGTGTTTACGCAGCCCTGTGGCAGCCGGTTCCAGAGGAGCTGCCGAGGACAAGGCTGCAGATCGCAAGAGATTTACAGAATGCAGGAGTGTCTGTGGGTGCAAGCCGTGGGAGGAGAGGACATTATTTTCTGTGCACATTGCCATCCTCCTTTTTTACCAGTGTGTGGCAGTGTGTGTGTGTGTGTGTGTGTGTGTGTGTGTGTGTGTGTGTGTGTGTGTGTGCGGCGCACTCAGTGGAACACACACACAGGGAAAATATCAAAACTCAAGTATGCACATGTACAACTAAGACTGAGAGGCACACTCACACACACATTCCCACACACAACCAGAAGCTCACTTGTGCACACACAAACACACATACGTGCATGTACATACATGCACTTACGCACTTAGTATTTTGCACACACACACACACACACACACACACACACACACACACACACACACACACACACACACACACACACACACACACACACACACACACACACACACAGAAAGGTGTGGTGGGAACTCGCGTCCCTGGTCCCTGGCTGTGTCCCTGGTCCCTGGCTGTGTCCCTGGTCAGTGTGCAGCATGCAGAGAAAACAGGGTTTTTAAGAGGGTGTTGGGTGACAGATTGAAATGAGATGAAGTGTCCAAGCAGTGCTGGTTGCGCTGGGGGCTGGACACTGCTGGCTGTGCTGGTGAAAACAAGCAATGAGACTCAACAACAGTCCTCTGGTCAGTCCAGGTGCAGTGGCTGTGGTGCGGACTAGACGAAGTGTTGTTAAATGGGTGCCACGTAATTCCCCGGGAAAGTCCCGAAGGCGCGGGTCCGCTCTGACGTACCTAGGGAGACACAACAACACAGGCTGTGGTCAAAAAAGTCTCACGCTGACAACAATGAGAAAAAAATCAATAAACAAAGAATAATGTGTAGAAGCTGTAATGTTCTATTCCAACCACTAGGGGTCAGGCTTGTTCAGAGTGGGCCACTTACCTACAAACCAGCCGTCGTCACACATCTCCATCACTTGTACAATGTCCCCCTCCCTCAGCTCCAGCTCGTCTGTATTCTGGGGTCTGTAGTTGTACACAGCTTTGTATCTAAAATGGTGGACAACAGCAAAAACTAAATGAACTGAAACCATGCAAGACACAGCCTATTGTTTCTCAACATTGGACGTTGTATTGGCTATTGAGTCACACTGTTGATGGAGACTCACGGATGGCGCTGTGCTGCCGTGGGACCGTGGTTGTTTGGCACTTTTGGTGTTTTTGGCGATGGGCTGATGTGGGCTGGAATTCCACCCTAGAAGACATGGAAAACCTTGTGCCATGAGGGATAAGGATCACATTCATATCAACTGAATCATAACCATCACACCATACTTAAACAACACAAGCAAGAACACAGAGTAGCACTGGGTGACGAGGCCATTGGTTGTAGTTTAAATATATATATTATATATATATTATCTATATATATGATTGGTGTTATGAATGGTGATTGTGAAAAAAAGGATGACTTCTTGCTATCTGTCAAACAAAGCATTCTCTGATTGGTCCTGGCAGTACGAAATAATGATGAAAAGGTTTTTAATCATTCGTTTGAATTAAATCATTTTGTGGTCCCTTTTTGAAGTTTGTTTCAAGAAAAACAAGACCAAAAAAAAGAATAAGGAGATATGAATTAAATAACTAATAAAGCAATAAAGGAGAATGTATGTATTTGTCGGCCGCATCGCTCAGTGCTACGCGGTAGCTCAGTGCTACGCGGTAGCTCAGGGCTACGCGGTAGCTCAGGGCTACGCGGTAGCTCAGGGCTACGCGGCAGCTCAGCGCTACGCGGCAGCTCAGCGCTACGCGGCAGCTCAGCGCTACGCGGTAGCTCAGCGCTACGCGGTACCGCTATGCGGTACCGCTACGCGGTACGTGTGCATCATTCATGTGCGTGCATGCAGTGGCTTTAGTGACGCAGTGAAGCAGACCTGCCAGGGCTCAGTGCAGCTGGGGGAGGTCACCGCTGGCGGCCCAGCTCTGGCCACCGAGGTCTGGTTAGCCTGTGCGTACGCTCCTCCCCGGGGGCTGGCAGGGCTGCAGGCGCCGTGCGGCCACAGGCTGTTTGTATCTTTGGCTACGGACGTGTGCGCGGGCAGGCGTGACTGCGAGGGGACCGGCGAGGAAGGCTTTAGGGGGGAGTGGGCTGGGCTGAGGGACGTGGGGGTGAGGGGCGAGTGAAGGGACAGCGGTGAGAGCGGTCGGGGGGAGTAGAGCGGGCGTCCCGGACTCTGGGGCCCGGGGGACAGGGGGGACCGGGGCGACCCCAGGGACAGGGGGGACCCCGGGGACAGGGGCCCCGTGGGGTAGTCGTCGGAAGCGCTTTTGGTTCGGGGCATCTTGTTGACCTGGACGTAGTTGACGGGGAATATGCCACTCCGGCTGGTCCCTGGGATCCTGCCCTCCAGCCATCTGTCGTCCACACGCCGGGTCACACTGATCAGCTCCCCCTAGTGGACACAAACACATCAAACACTAGACAATATAATATAATATAATACAATACAATACAGTACAACACAATATAATATAATATAATACAATACAATACAGTACAACACAATATAATATAATATAATATAATGGTATGTTGGGTTTTTCCATCTAATTGTTTAGGTTTATGGAAATAAGAAAAAAAGATTGCGTTCACAAAACAAGTAGGCCTACAGGCCAGTGCAAATTAAGAGATAATGAATCCTTTCTTCCATTTGAAGTTCATACCATGACATACTGTACATAAACATGCACCAATGTAAATACAATGTATTGCTATGCCACCACTCGCTACATTTGTCTTACGAAACGTCTCTAACGCAAACGAAAGCCACGGACGCAAGAAAAAAACTCAAACAAAATGAAGGCCCACCTTCCGGAAAGAGAGCTCCACAGGGAGGTCTGCATTGAAGTTGTAGAGCGCCACGGCCTCGCCGTAGTCCAGCACCTGAATGGAGGGGGTCTTGATGGGCGTGGGCTTCTCCGTGGGGGGCAGAATCTGGACCATGGACAAGAGACACAGTCACAAACAGCTCATGGGTTGCTATTGCTATGCTAACGAGAGACCGACCAATTAGAAGAGGCGTACCTCGACATATGTGGTGGGGAAAATCCCGACTCTGCCGTGATGCTCTCCGTCGTACCAGTTGGAGTCGACCTGTCTGTGGATGTAGACGATGTCTCCTTTCTGCAGAGTCAGCTCCCTGGGCGCACACACAGAGACACCCAGAGACACCAAGAGACGAGAGACACGCAGAGACACCCAGAGACACCAAGAGACACGCAGAGACACGCAGAGACACCCAGAGACACGCAGAGACACGGAGAGACACCAAAGACATGCAGAGACACGCAGAGACACATGGTGGCGCTGTGTTAGATCACAGGATTTGAGACTTTATTATTAACCCTCAAAACCGTCTCCACAAGAGGGCAGTCGCTTGCATTTTGCCGTGCTGATTCAAGTGATTCAAATCTTTTGTTGATAATAATTGTGTAAGGAGCTGCTGATGTTTTGTCTGGTTATTGTGTCACGTAATGTGCTAAAAGGTGTTGCAGGTAAGATTTGAGAGTTGTGAACAGAGCCGAAGAAAGATTCAAGATTTTGAAAATAAACAACCCAAAAAAAAGCACCCTCCCTCTCTGGTCCCTCCCTCCCTACATTTCACCATGTCTGCAAATGTGATTGACAGGAATGATGGATTCCCCAAACCAATCAGGGAAGAGATGCCCTGATTGGTCAAAAATTAGCCGGGAGTGGTCTAAAATCTAAATTGTTTCATACATAGGCAGGCGCAGTCAACTAGAAACAGCCTATGGTATTAATAACCGATTACACGCAAAGTAAAACTCTTGAATTTTACACCTTTAATGTGTTCTGTAAAAATGCTCAACAAATTAAAAGGAGGTTGTTTGATAACTCACTTGGGTGACTGAGCCTGGAAATTGAACTTGACTCTCGCCGCTTTCATCTGGACAAACAACAGAATGCAAAGGTTTTGTTCAGGAAGCTTTTCTTATGAAAGAACCAGCGCAGCATCCAGTAGAGCAAGTTTCCAAAACAACGTTAACAGGGGCTGTGAGCAAGTCCAGCTCAAGGCCTACAGCATAATGAACTATACTTCACTACTGTTAACCGTGGAAAATGCAATACACAAAATGTATTCACAGGACAAGAAATATCCGATCAAGGTCAGCTTCATCTGTTAACAGTGAGTCATACCTTCTTCTCTTCTCTTTTGGGTGGGACATCCATGCTGTCAGATGCAGAGGAGAGGCGCTCTACTGCAAAGAAGAGCCACAGCGTGAAGTTGCAGAAGAAAAACAAACACATACACAACTATAATTGGAATTGGAGTACATAATGTTGAACTGGCTCCCCCTGCTACACGGCCATGCTAGGCGTGTCTAGGTGTAAAGGGATGTAAACATGGGAACAGTTTCGTCATGGTATTGCTAGAAACAGACTGGGCTGGCGCTACCTAGATTAATATCTCGGGAAAACAATTGAATGAAGTTAATCTCTAATCAGCTTTTCCAGCACGGCTTTACTTCCGTATGTTCAGTGTTTCCTAACCCTAACCCTAACCCTAACCCCACCCCACCCTATCCTCTTTTTAACACAATTCATCGTCTTCACCTTCTCCAGTCAGAGAGACAGACAGGAAATAAAAGGGTGGTTAGACACAAAGCAGTGTAATAAGTATATCTATGCTGCTTTTATCAAATATACATTGCTGAATTATATGACCATCTGGCCCAGTAACTGTTAATAGTCTTATACCGGGCTTGTGTTTTGTTGAGTAATAACGAGTTGAAGGTAATGATTGTGTTTTGTTGAATGATAATGAGTTTAAGGTATAATTATTGTATTTTGAACATAATTCTGCAACAATCCAGCTAAACTGCACATTCAGCAAGGACAGCTATTAATCATATTTTGGGACACAGCTACCGCCAGAGACGTCGTCCTCCATTAAATCATTACATTTCATGGTGGCAGGGGGCAGGCCCCATCATGCTCTGTGACGCATGAGAGAACGAGAGAGCGAGAGCACGTGTTTACCGTTTGTGTGAGTGGACAGCGCTCTTGGAGCCGAGGCTGGAGAGGGGCTGAGGGAATGTCTGCCCGGCAGCTTTGATGCAAGCAATGAGCTGGAAGAAAAACATATTTCATATTTACATTTACATTTAGCGCATTTAGCATATTCTTCAAACATTATCCTTGTCAACACACAAGCCCACACATAAGTGTAACGGGCGCACAGTCCCAGGGCCTCAAGAGTACAATTGTTTCAGTGTGATGTGTTCTAAAACCCACAGGCCAGGGGTTTCAATAGCATGGATGTGATGAGGACGGAGCAGACGCATAATCAGGAGAATCAGGAGTTCAACAGGCAGGTCTTGAACATCCACATCGGATTCATGCCCCAAATAAAGCGTTTCCACCTGTTTCTAATGTGATAGCATACAGGGAAATCAAATCATGTCACTTTGTAAACAAGCTGTTTACAGCTGTGCCAAGCTAACGGTTTGGATAACAGGAAGCACCGTTTTAGGTGAACAAGCGAAGCAGAATCATCCAGGAATGTCTCGCATACCGGCGAGCGCGATGCGGAACGCTGACCTTTTGACCTGAAAAATATTGCACATGAACTTGTTGAAGTCCTGCAGCATGAGGTCAGGGGTCACCCTAGCGAGGTCTTGAAGATTCCTCTCTGCTTTGCTATAATGACTGTCCAGCCTGATCATATACAATGACTGTCCAGCCTGATCCTATACAATGACTGTCCAGCCTGATCCTATACAATGACTGTCCAGCCTGATCATATACAATGACTGTCCAGCCTGATCCTATACAATGACTGTCCAGCCTGATCCTATACAATGACTGTCCAGCCTGATCCTATACAATGACTGTCCAGCCTGATCCTATACAATGACTGTCCAGCCTGATCATATACAATGTTTAAAGGGCCTCTTGAAACAGCGGGAAAGAAAGAGTTGGAATTGCCACAGTTTAGGTATTTACTCTTGATGAGGCAATATCCAATTGGATTAGGAGGCTGCAGTTGGCTGCACATAACGCTCGGTATGTGGTTCATTAACTGAGCTCAGGCCTATTCATTCACCTGCCTGTGTAACCATTACTGCTGTACTGCTAACCAGATCCATAATACCAAGGAAGAAACTCAAAGACCTGTTTTGGAGGATAGAACGCATCATAGTTTCATGAAAGTATGTTTCATGTTTCTCGCTGCTGCATAGTTGTCACCGTAGAGCCCACTGATCATAGTGATAAGACAAAAATGTAATGTTCAAAAAGCTTCACAAAAAAAGTTTTCTCTACTATGATTCATAACAGTCTGTTAACAGTCTGTTTGTTGTCCATCACTTCATGTAGAGACATTTGTTTACACAGAAAAAGGGTTCAGCCAAGCTCTTAACACATACCTCCCAGATCACTTGTATTGAAACAATCCCATGTGACATTTTGATGGATACAAAAACACATACTTGTCTGTTAGTGTAGTCACTCACCTGTAGTTAGCACTCCCTATCGCTGAAGCAGGGCCTGGGTCCTTGCTCCTGGGCTCCTAGAATCAAGAGTCTGCATTAAAACGCTGTTCTCTGAAGCACCATTCACCCTACCGCTGTATCTTAGAGAGCACAGAAGGAAATCCCGTAACAACTCGGAACAGAGCTTCAGAGCTGGGGCGGTGACCACTCCCACCAGAGTGAGACGCCCCCTGGGTCCTACGCTCCTTGGGTTGCGTGTACACAGGATTCGTGATGATCTGGAACTTTTAACTAACATGAAGCAAACTTCACATGCAGCCTGAATCACACAGGAATCATTGCACGTATGAATGAAGCCAAGTGCAGAGTCCAACGATATGCATTCAGAGATATAATCAAATATCCTGTACAACAATCATAGTGCGTTTTCAAGGCTTGGTTGTCATCGCAATAACCAAGTGTGGACAATTAGATCTGTTTTCATTGGCAGGCAGGATTGGTAGTCGCCGGTGTTTGGGAGGAGCAGGCAGGTGATTGGACAAGCAGACTAGTGAAAAGGGGGGGGGGGGGAGGAGTAGTGTCCATGGGGCTGTATGTGTCCACATACTGTAATATACAAGGTGAGGGAGGGTG
>OOFB01030350.1:18881-36381 GCA_900323305.1 Trachyrincus murrayi
TGTCGGAGGAGCCCAGAAAAGCCACTTCAGTGGCGTGTGGCAGGGTCTACTGCTACAGGGTCAACTGTTACAGGGTCAACTGCTCCAGGGTCAACTGCTCCAGGGTCAACTGCTCCAGGGTCAACTGCTCCAGGGTCAACTGCTACAGGGTCAACTGCTCCAGGGACAACTGCTACAGGGTCAACTGCTACAGGGTCAACTGCTCCAGGCTGAATGTGAGACTTTAGCAGTGAAGCAACTTGAAAGAGTAGCAGTAGTGAGAGCGTACATATATTCTGCCTGACACCCATCGTAAAGCAATATGGTGGCTGGTGTGTAAAACTGTGTGATGATGATGTGGGTGGGCGTGCGTGCGTGCGTGCATGTGTGTGTGCGTGCGTGCGTGCGTCTTACTGATCTGGAGGCGATGGGCATGCCGGTTTCATCCACAGGGCCGATCCCTTGGAACTTGATGAGTCTCTCTTCCCTGCTGGGCTCGGACCTGCGTGGCAGAGTGGCCGAACCGCTGGACGCGACGCCATTGGTCAGCCCCCCTTCTGAGTGGATTGAAACGAGACCATTCAACCAATCACGTCTTGATGATGTTACGAAACATACTTTACTTTATAAAGAAAAGATAAGGGTATTTTCTTATTATGTAACACAGTAATTCCACAACGTTCGCGGTTATACAATAAGTGATTCCATTCTAGTTCTCTCACGTTAGGGTTAGAGTTCTGTTAGGGTTCTGCTAATGTTAGGGGCTCTTGGCTTGTTTGAAATTATCTCACCGTGCAATTGCGAGGGGCCGTAGTAGGATCCAAAGCTTAGGGTGGTGGCACCACCCCCGTTCATCTCTGAGACCTTTGAAATGAGAACACACACCACCATCACCATCCCATTTAAGTGTTTATGAGAAGAAATAGTTTCACTTCATTGTTTATGTTAAACCTGAATTATGTCACTTGTTCACTGCAGTTTCACTTTTTTTTAACATTTTCTCCACAGAGCAAATTGATTTAGACAGGAAAATCTCTTTGAGATGGGCAGATGGGTTTCATTCTTCAGTGAAGAAGTCACATAGAGCAGGTTTCACGGCACGAAATACCATGTGTAATACACCACATGTCCACAAGGGGGAGCACTCGTCCACTGAACTCCTGACCTCGAGTGTTTTGACTTCCGCTGCACCTGACATGAGTGTGTGTGTGGCTTGCCTTGAGTTCCCCAGAGGGCTGTCTGGCGGAGCGGAAGGGGCTCAGAGGAGGAGTGGGGAGCCCGGGGGAGATGATCACCAGCTCTGGAGACGTCAGGAGCTGCTGCTGCTGACCCGAAGACCCTCCATCCCCAGAGAAGATGATCTGGGGGACGTTGTGGTCCACCGCTTCCGCTTGCTACATGTTGGTGGATGCACAAATGAATGAATAAACTAATGAATGAATGAATAAAAGAACGACATACGTGGGCACCCATCTCCCTGGGAGGTCACAGGACCCTGTTAGCAGCCTAGCTGTGTTATGGAGATCAACTGGCCCCTGTTGGAGAGCTCTGTAGAAAGGGCTCCTTCACGTTGCGGGGGGTGAAACAGGAGAAGCCCATTATGTGGCCGTAACTCCCATTCATCGGAGCTGGCCTGTTCTCGAGCCGGGGGGGCGGGGGGTGAAGGGTCGTTTAATGTCAACGCCAAAGTCCAGCAGCGCCGGCTTGCCGTCTCTTCTTCTTCTTGTCTGCCCCCGTGGTTGCCATGGGAATGGGTACACCCACCCACTATCTCCCTCAGTTATTTTTCATGATGGTTAGAGTACACCCCTCCACACCCCTCCATCAGGCCACTGTGTGGCCTGATGGAGGGGTGATGGAGGTGTGTGTGTGTGTGTGTGTGTGTGTGTGTGTGTGTGTGTGTGTGTGTGTGTGTGTGTGTGTGTGTGGTGGAGACCCTGGGAAAAGAGTGGGAGCTCTGATGCCTAATTATATAACTTTATCTATGATGTCATTTCTACAGCATCTCATATTACATATCGTTATTTGGCTGGAGATGCAAGCAATATGAATGTGTGTTGCACTGTATCAACTTTCTCTTGGAGGCTTTTGAAGTTCCACTTCAGAAGTTCACTTCAGAGTCTTTGAAATCTTTTATATAACAAAATAGGCAACACATTGAAGATGAGTTTACCTGGGCCTGCATGGCATCTGTTGTCTTCCTGTCTGGTATGAAGCTGCTTTTTTCCACCCCACAGGTACGGGTATCTGGAAACCAAAACAACAGCACCAGCTGTTTTTGCTTTGTTATATTATGAAACATGAAATGTACTACTTATAGGATGACTGCACTAACCTTACTGATAGGATAACCCACTAGCTAGGGGCACTTATTTTACTTAAAACAGAAGGCAGATTGGACACACACTTGGACAAGAGGAGACATTTCTGTTTACCTGCTTACTGAACTACAGATGCTGTAGTTCAGTCAGCGGGTGTTCGACCACAGAGGTAAATTATTTGGAACATCCATTCCACCGTTGTCAAAACATTTATTCTAGTTTAGAGTTTAGTCTACAGCAGCTTGCATTGATACATATCTCTGACACTGGTAGAGGAATGATGCACTATTTTTGTTTATGCAAAATCTCTAGAATGAGACTTGGTGCACAAAGTCTCATCTTAGTGTGAATCTTCAGCGAATGTTTGAGTATTTTTTCCACTAATTGACTCTGATGATAATCATATCTTAGCTGAAACATCATGCGCTGTTATCCAGTTGTTCCAATGGGGGAAAGTCAGCATCACCAGTGCTAAAGTCTCATCAGCACATCAGTTTCTTTCCCCATCTGTTACCAAGGCAATGGCCATCCAAAACTATCACTGTGATTCACATGTCTGCCACACTTTCCCCTGGAATGGATATCAGCAAGGAAGCAAGAGAGACAGGGAGACTGAGATAGAGAAAGCCAGCCACTGTTGTCACTGCTGTGAGTTTAGCTCTTGATCAATGGCACCTTGGATAATCTGATTAGGATGTTGTGCTTTGGCATCATAAGCATGGAGGGTTTTTTTTACGAGGGAGGACATTTCCGCTCATTTATGAGACAGGCAGTGTAATAAGAGAGTCGCCATGGAAACCACAGACAGGCCCAGAACACTGGGCCTCTGCTTTTCCTCATGGAACAAATAATTGTTAGCTCAAGTCCTTCTATTAGTTTCCATTTTATGACTCTCTGAAAATATCCCTGGAGCGTAAAGACAGTTTTGATCTGTCTTTAAGGTCCATGAGTAAAAAGGTGCGGGGACTTGTTATCGATAGGATTAAGGAAAGGGTTGAGGTAGAACAGTACGAACATTATGATGTGTTCTGGATTTACAGGTCTAACCAGAAGAGAACCAAATGGGGCCAACTGACAGCCAGCTGAATGCTGTCCAATAGTGTTCACTGATGACTGATGAGTTTACCATGTGTATTACTGCAAATGTAATCATGGCGGCTCGAACTACACTAAACTAAAACAAACTAAACCAGACTAAACTAAAACAAACTCAACCAAACCAAACTGAAACTCCTTAACACAGAGTGCATGTGGTGAGAGCATCAGTATAGGTTTCATAACAGCCAAGTCCCTGTATCTGAGTCTGCACACCCTGATCAGCATTAGGACAACCTGGGCACTGGGGGGCGTTAGGGTTAGGGTTAGGGTTAGGGTTAGGGTTACCCTAACCCTAACCCAGTCACTACTGCTCAGGCCCAGATGCTTCCTATGCGCAAGACAAAAGCTAACTGTCAGCAGTTTGAGATCCGATTTACACACTAATGTATTGATACTGTTGGTTTTGTAATGTATTGACACCTTGTGTTTCTTTACTCTCTGACTGCCACTCTAATGATCTCTCTAATAAATTCACATTAAACTTGTGTATTTAATTGGCATTTTTAACAGACTTGCCCCAATACGAAACTCCCAAAGGGCAAACAAAGGAGCTTTTTTTCATTCTTGCACACACTGCTGCCCTTCAGGCTCGCAGCTAACAGCAAAGAGTGTGACAAAGATGCCGTCACTGTGTTATTTAAATGTATTCATAAAGTCCATGGTTACCAGAGAGAAAATACACGACATGATGAAATGGAGGCATGTAGAGACACGAAGGACAGCATATGTCGTGACATAGCTTTGACATGGAAAGATGAATACACGAGAATACCTATTTATCGTTAACAGGGTCCGAAAACACCCCCAAAATATGGTTGAATGGTGGCTATGGTAGATGTCCTCAGGCCACCGGCCATTGCAGCAGGAGAAAATCAATAAACACATAACAACATAACAATGATGATGTCACACATGTGACATCATTTAAATGGTTTAAGTTGGCCGTGTAGGTGCTGTGGAACATGAACAGTCAAGCCTCTCTGGCGTTAGGTAGGAACGTCTACCTACCTAGTTGTTGCTTTTTGCTGGAGAACAAAAATCAACGTCTAAACGTTTAAAAACTGATGTATAATAAAATGAATGATTCACTTGGTGAAGGAATTTGCAAACATTCTTCCCAAATGTTGTACACATTGTTAGAATGTGGTCACTTTTACACCATTGGCTTTTCAAATGGAGGCCTACACCCAAACATGCCTCACTGTGTCTCTATGGCTGGATGTAATGTCTTACACGGAAATCCTTCCAGGCTACTGTAAATATTCCATCCAAACACAATCCTGCCTAATAAGGGAACATCTGCGTAGATATCTGAATTCCCAGTTGAGATCACTAGATCTCCCAGGGATTTGCAGCAGATGCATTCTTGCCTGACTACTGACTCTTTGGCAGCAGCCTAGTCTCCACATTGAAAGGGGGGTGTCTGTAAGATGAATCTGTAAGACAATATACAACACTGCTATTTACCATCTGTTCTGTGCAATATTTCAGTACCAGGTTCTATCCCTTACATGTTTTTATATTCGAAACCAAGGTCTATTTATGCTACATTAGTGGATTGGACCAACGAGAATGCCATTGCCGTGCCAAACATCTCTCATGCATACAACTCTGAGGTGCTCTTCTCAAAGTCACTGAAGATCACTGTCATTTCCTGTATTCCATCTCTCAGTTAAATAAAGGGGGATCTTCGTGACATTTCACACAGAAGATACACAACAGTGGAGGGTAATGGAGGACATATGCAAACAGATGAGACACAGGGGGTCCTAGGAGGGCCATTCAGCATAGACTCTGAACAACTATCTCTGATGCCCTCAACCACTGAGTCCAGGTCACGGTACACAAACAACTCAACCATAGTTGTGTCCGTCCTCACTGAGTGGACGCTTGCCGAGTTACTGTTGTGTTGTAATGCTGTTTAACGTTGCTGACCAGACATCTCGTCACAGGGGAGGTGGTTTACAGTGAATGAGGAACCAGGGGATTCTTGGTGGAAACGTTGAGGCTGAACTCCACCACACCCTGATGGTTCCAGAGGAATCAATGGGAGGCTTCCGTTCCTCTGAATAACAGCATGTGCAAGCCTTACAAAGCCTTCGTCCAGGGGAAGAATGAAAGCAAGCGTGTGTCTGAATGTCAATGACAAGCTTTTGATCCATTAACCTGTTGTTTCTTGGAGACCAGTAGACTGGTTTCTTGTAGTATGGGTAGTAATAGCTATACAGATTCGGTTCTGGGCAGAGCTGAGAACGTCTTAGATATTTCTTCGGATTGTTGTGTGATTTACACCACAGACACCCCGCTCCATATAGTCTGACAGAAGGGGGTGCACCAGGTCTTTATGAGGCTGGGGTGCTGGCCTATGATGACCTCTCTCTGCACCGCAAGGGCTACAGAGCTGCTGGCATTGTTCTGTCTCAGAAAGAAGACCTCCAAGACAACCGCGAGGTCAGTATAATGAATAACTGTCACAATGACGGAGGCAGAAACTCCTGACCTCCTGTCGTCTGCAGTGTCCACTCTCAAAGCAGTAAGACATGATATACTGATCTCTGGTCAGATGTATCATTGAAACCCAGAAGAGAACTTAAAATGTTCAGACCAGGAGAAAAATATTTTCCGAAATCAAAAAGAACTGTCACTTAATGTTAACAACATCGACAACTTAGATCAAACAAATCTAAATCCACAAACGGCTGACTATGTTATATAACATGTTCTCCAACATTGTGCTGGGTTGTAATGAGCAGCATTGTTAATAATTGACCTGATAAAGCAGTAAACCGCTGTGTGTAGGACTTCAAAGGGTTCCAAGTCCTGGCCATATACTTTAATGACTCCAGCCAGCATACACACGTTTGTTCTCACAAACTGTTGCATCGGTGGACTTCTATGATATGATATATGATATGTTTGCTAACAGAGGTGTCACCCAAGCAAAAGTCGACATAACATCAAGATCTCAGAACCGTTCTAAGGATTACCTACTCCCTGATGGACACCTGGGATGTTTATACGTCCAATCAAAACACGGCACGCCATGTTTCTCCCCTGAAATTTTTTTAATAAATCACCTGACAAAAAAAAGAGCGTAATTACAAACACACTCAGCCCAACAAACGAGGAACCGAAGACGGGGTAGACATCTGAACATGCAGTGGTGAGTCAGTGTGCAGGTACGCAGGAGGAGATGGGGGAGAAGGAGGAGATGGGGGAGAAGGAGGAGAAGGAGGAGAGAGGGGGTCCTGTTCTCCTTCCTGGCCTGCCGTTTGAAACTTGGCAGACGTGTGAACGAGGAGAGACCATACAAGGTCCTGGAGAGACCATACAAGGTCCTGGAGCCATGAGAGTGTGATTGGTGTACTTATTGGGGGGGTACGCACATTTATCAGCAGGGAACTATTTCACCTCCTTGTATGGTGATCGTTCAGTCAACAGGGAGGGGGCAGAGTCCAGGAGCTACTTGTCAATGAAGATGCAGAGAGAGCTCAGCATGGGTATCTCAGTGAGATACACACAATCATGGCCACAGATGACGTGTCCAAAGAAGAAGAAAGTTGGAAGGAGTGAAATTCACGGTTCACACTCTTTTGTTAGTGTGATTCTAAATCATCATACAGTAATAGATATAACCTGGAAGCCAATGCACAGGCATAACAAATAAAAACATGCCTGTACGCCTGTCATTATGCATATTGAAAGTTGACCATGGCCTGGGGAGATCCATGAGGAAGGGTGCGGGGACCTTTGCTAATAACACAAAAGCAATCAGAGCAAAGTGTGGAATTCATGATGACAGCCGGGGGAGTCTCTCAGTGATGGTTGGCCATGAGACTCAGTGTCTCTATGAGCCAGTGCTGGTACACACCACTCCATGGAGCAAACCAGGTGGCAGTGCATTTGTGCAACACGTAACCATTGGGCAGGCCTTTAGATTAAGTTGCAGGAAAAACACTCAAAACTATGTCCAACCTTTGTCTCTGCGCTATAAAAGAGGGAATCTTTCCATGTGTGAGACTTATGACTTGGCGGTATACCTGGGAAAGTCTGTTCCACTAATCCTGATAATCTGTGCATTAAGTCTGGCAGGTTGCTTAACCAGCCCTCAAATAAAACATTTTAAAAACACACTATTACTATTATAATATAATGTGCTACTTACCTAAGAATATGCCCACAGCTAACGGCTCCACAGCTCTCTGGACCCAGCGGTCCACACCAACGTAGTATTTCACAGGACTGTTAGCACTGTTGCTCTCTCACTCTCGCCCTCTCTCTCGCTCTCTCACAAAACTAACCAGGGCACCCAGTCACCCTCTCATGCTTTCTCTCACACTGCCTCACACTGTCTCGCCCTCTCTCTCTCTCTCTCTCTCTCTCTCCCTCTCTCTCTCTCCCTCCCCCTCTGCCCCCCTTTCTCCCTCTCTCTCTCTCTCTCCCTCTCTCTCTCTTTCTCACTCTCTCTCTCTCTCTCTCTTTCTCACGAAACTAACGAGGGCACCCAGTCACCCTCTCACGCTCTCTCTCACACTGCCTCTCCCCCCTCTCTCTCTCTCTCTCTCTCTCACACCACTCGCTTCGCCTGTGAAGGACTTCCCGGGTTGACAAGCATTGCCATGGCAACTCCCAGGGCCCCGTTTCCAAAAGGCACCTTCCTCTTGGCTTGTCAGCCCTGGTGGGGGGGGGTCCTCCTTCAGCAGAGAAGGGCCATTGTTGAGATAAGGTGATATTTCACAGTGCGGGGTCGGGCCGCAAATAGTCCATCACCTCCATGCTGACCACTGAATGTACACCACCCCTGTTGTCCTGCACACTCTATCACTCTCCCCTCACTCCCTGCTCACTTTCCATGTGTTTGTGTGTGTGTGTGTCCATTTTGTGGCACAGAGACACAGAGGCCACATCACTGGCTAGTTTCAGAGGGGGAGGGGGGCAGGAGATCGGAGCTCTCCGTGTTCCAGAAGGTTCTGGAAGCTTCTCTGACTCATTAGTGCCTCGCAAAAAATGATGCACTTTTTTAAAAGGGAATACACACTTTTTTGACGTCTGCGTGCTTCCTGACAGACTCGTTCAACAGGTGATTGCCTCCAGCAGGCCGGTAGAACATCACACGTATCGCTACGGACACAACAAACAAACCAACAAGCACATTTACAAATTCCTCACTGAGGAAGAAACAGGGCTTTCCAGTTTGTCCTTTTAATGAAAACCAACCGTGCACAACACTCATTCTAAAGAGCTGACGGCTTGTTTTGACTCTAGAGTGTGTCTGCTTTTTTCTAATAAAACCCGTTGCCAGATTTACAAGGTCCACAAAGTCAACTATTATCACCTCCAAACACCTGCTTTAATCACTCCCCAGATCCTGGTGATCATGCAGTATAAAGGGCGTGTTTGGTTAATGGTTCATCTATCATTGGATGTGTCCCTTTATGAGGGGGGGGCAGAGTTGTGTGTTTGTGTGCCCTGGTCAGATCCAACTTGGAAGTTAATAATTCAGTGGTCTGGCCTGTTGAGCGAGACTCGGGCGCACATATCCATTTACCGGACCAGACTGCCGGTTCGGCCGCTGAGGCGGTGATGGAGGCCACAGAGCCACAGCCTGTACCCGGCCCCGGGGGGCCCCCTGCTGAGACACGGCTGACACCCTGTCACTCACAGCTTAACCAGGAGATGGTGATTGGGTCAATGTTCCCTCTTTCACGTTCTCATCTGTACAAACATAAAAGCTGCATCGTTCTACATCCATCCATGAGTCGTATGAACCATGCAGGAGAACAACAGCCCCTCTAGAGAAGACAATGGACGCGTGTTAACGCATTGGCCAGCTCAGCTCGTTGGGACGGACGGTTGCATTCCAGCCGGACATAACTACATTGAGCCCCCCTCCATTATAAAGCGCTGTCCATTGTCTGGCCGCAGTGAGTGGTGGCGGTATGTACCCGCGTGTTGCACCGCAGAAACATCATTACGACCGCATCACTCCAAGGTGACTGCAGGGGGGGCTTGGACTTCATTACCCCCCCACCGCTAAGGAAATCCTTCTCTCTGAGTAAGTCATCGGAGCTCAAGCATGGAGGAATTAATAAGGGAAACGTCCCCCACCACCACTCCCATCTCTCCTCAGCACCCCTCCCGAAAGAAAATCATCCTCTTGTTTAAAAGAAACACGCCAAACAAGCGTGAGGCTGCGGGTCTGGGACGTATCTGTATACAGGCCGCGTCGCACTGTGGCGCTCGGAGGCATCTCGCGGACGCACCAGAGTTTATTCTACTAGTAAACAACATTCTGGAGAGAGAGAGAGAGAGAGCGAGAGAGAGAGAGAAAGAGAGAGAGACCGTCCATCTCCCAGGCCCATGGGGTCACTCTGGTCAGAGAAGATCAACATCCCTGCTGAGTCAAAACGGAATCCCCTCCCTTGGGATGGAAGATACCACTTCAAGGCTGAGAGCTTTACTTTAGTATGTATTAACAGATCTTTGTCTGTAGGGTTCTGTAGTCACAAACACAGCAGTGACAACAGCCACTAAGGTCAAAGATGCCATGGATGTTGAGTTATTGCGCAAGCATGGCAATCTGGGAGAAACAATGGAACTTGCATCTAAACCGTGAATAACTGAATGTATAACTGAACAAAACATATGGGAGAAAAGTAATACGGTAACAACCATGGCTGCTGCAGTGAGCAGCATTGAGACACATCTACCATTAAATGATGCAGTCAGAGACTGGGACCTCTCTTTCTTAATACTGGGTTTGACAAATATGTATAATAAAAAGGGAAATTACAAATCGCAACCTTTTCCACTGCTTTCAAGTTCACAAAGCAAACCTGTAATTACAAGCTATAATCGTTATTATGTTGCGTCTGCCTCATACCGTCCACACCGTTTTAAGAGTCAAACACACTCCGTCCCGACGTGCTAACGTAGCGAAGTGACAACCTGTCACCCTGGGCGAGGCGCGGCGGGGAGTCTCAAGGATACGGACTTACAGCGCGGGACGAGGTCTCCGTGGAGGGACGAGGTCTCCGAGGTCTCCGTGGAAAGACGAGGTCTCCGAGGAGGGACAAGGTCTCCGGGGCGGGACAAGGTCTCCGAGGTCTCCGTGGAGGGACGAGGTCTCCGGGGTGGGACGAGGTCTCCGTGGAGGGACGAGGTCTCCGGAGCGGGACGAGGTCTCCGTGGCGGGACGAGGTCTCCGGGGCGGGACGAGTATGAGAAGGAAGGAGGGAACTGAACACTCTCCCACTTTCTGGTTTCTTTCGTTTTCTTTGACTTACTCCCCTCTCCCCTCCCTCCCTTCCTCCTCTCTCTCTCTCTCTCTCTCTCTCTCTCTCTCTCTCTCTCTCTCTCTCTCTCTCTCTCTCTCTTTCCCAGGCAAACAGGACGTCTTTTATCTTAAGCGAGTGATTCAAGTTGGCTGAATGTTTTACTGCATGTGTGCGTAGGCGTCGTCTGTGACGCGCACGCGTGTGTGTGTGTGTGTGTGTGTGTGTGTGTGTGTGTGTGTGTGTGTGTGTGTGTGTGTGTGAGTGAGTGGGTTCTGCAACACCCACCCCTCCATACTGGAGCTCATGTGGGAGAAGACTGGGTAATAGTTTCCATCCACAGCTGGTAATAATACAGATTCCCATACAGGCGTCCCGTAGGTGGCGCCATCTACCGTATTATACGCACAGGCGTTCTTCACTAGATAATACGGTAACACACACACACACACACACACACACACACACACACACACACACACACACACACACACACACACACACACACACACACACACACACACACACACACACACACACACACACACACACACACACACACACACACACACACACAGGAGAGGGAGTTGAGTAGGATCAGATTTCCATAGGAATATAATTAAAAACCTACCAACAAAACTCATGAATTGGAACCTAGCAGTGTGGTGACAGTGAGGAGACACTGACCTTAATGGAGGAGTCCCCACACAGCACAGGCTATCGAGTCAGAGTTGCTTCTGGACAAGGCCTATATCACTCTAGCAGCAAGAATGGCGTAAGTCTGCCCTCCAAAACAAATATTTAACATCTTGGCTGTGAGATCTTAATCCAAAGGTCATATCACGGCTGAATTTCATTCCCATACACTACCAAACATGGCAGCAGTAGCCTAGGCCTAAATAATCTGTGCTCACTGTTGGAAAATAAATAGGCCCATCTGAAAAAAGACATTCTGAACAACTACCTTCAAGATTGAATGATATATACTGTGGTATGCAATCGTTGGCTTCGTCCAAATAGTAGGCTAGACTTTGAATGTTTTACAGTGGCCTACAAGAGAGACTAGAATCGAGGCGATCAGTGGCCTAACCACAGTATAAGCGGTACAGCACTGCCGCCTAGTGGCTATAACGACTATTGAAGCGATACGCTATCAAGGAAGTGGCTGCAGACAATATTGCTGTATACATTTTTTAATAAAATAATGTCAAGTATTAGTATTAAAGAGTAAAACACACAAATCTTATAACAAAACAGTGTACATATATAACACATATTAGCATTTTCATTAAAGTGCTGTAGGCTTTTCACAATTCAATATATGTTCTTAAATAATCATTACATTTTACTTACACACAACCTATGTTGTGTGTAACGTGTGTGTAACTTTTAGTGTGCCGAATGGCACACTAAAAGTTACTACGTATTTATGAATGGCCGATCAGAATGATCAGAATGATCGGAGTCATCAGTGATCAGAATAATGTTGATATATTGATAACATTTTTAAGTAGACGAATAATTTTTTTTAAATAATACACCCACAGAGCTTTTAGAAAGATGCAGAATAAAAGTGAATTCATCGTTGTTGTTGTTTTTGACGGGTCCAAAATTCTCTGTGTAAGATGTCTGACGTTTTAACAAGGCTTGTGAGCCAATAGTATAACGACGTTGGCATCACGTGGTATCTCTGTGTTGTCAACGATCAAGAGCCTCAGTAGTTGCCTCCTACTCAGCGACCAAAGTAGGAGCAAGACCAGGGTGAACATCGGTTCAGCTTCAATTCACATGAGTCTGTCTGAGTCTCACTCCACTCGACTATGAAATATGCAGGTTGTGCAACGAACTGGCAACCACTGGAATGGGATGGAATGTGTGTGTGTGTGTGTGTGTGTGTGTGTCCATCGCTTCAGATTGCTTGGCGACAAAGTGGACAGGTGCCGAACTCCTGGATCACCCGGACGGTGCACTCGGGACAGAGGCAGCGGTGGCCACACAGCAGGGTGATGCCGGCTGGCTGCTCCATACACGCCACACACACCACCGCGTTCTCCGAGTCTGTCAGGAGGAACACCAGAGACCATATGTTATATTAATCATCGTACAGTAGGCCTATGTGAACAAGAATCAAACAGAAGTTAAACAAAAAAAGATACATTTCACATGGTCAACACATGTTGCTTTCCCTTTGCCTACCTGAAGAGACTATTTTCTTTCTCAGGTAACACACACAGGTCCTGTCGTTTTTACAGAGGTCTGCCAAGTCTGCGTCCTCACTGCCGGCCGAGCCGTAGCACTGAGGCTGCATGAGGGCGCATCGAGAGGAGAGAGGGCAGGACTTACGGCTCCACAGAGCGATCCTTTTCTCAGAACCTACAGACAGAGCAGCCAAAAGTAAATAACAATAGAAACAGAAACCTAGATTATACGATAATAACACACACACACACACACACACACACACACACACACACACACACACACACACACACACACACACACACACACACACACACACACACACAATCTCACCCAGAAGGAGGAGAGCGCACGTCTGTCCGTAGATATCGAGCATGGCCCACAGAGGTTTGCCGAGGTCCACTCCTTCCACCAGTTTGTGTCTCTTGCGGTCCTTCATCCTGCAGTAGACGGTTCCTCCGTGGGACACCCATAACTCCAGTACTGAACCCGCGTAGCAGAATGGCTCCGGCACGACGTTCGCCCAGTGCCCAGCGGTGTCCGTGAGGTCGGGGATGGCCATGGCGGGCGGGGGGAGCCTGCCGCTGGGCGGCACGTTGGTGAAGCCTAAGCGCAGAGCTCCGCTCCAGCGGCCGACGCGTTTCTTCACCTGCAGACGCACCACCTCGCCGACGCGCACGGGCCGGGAGCTGAACGCCAGGCCGTTGTTGAAGGTGCACTCCATCCTGCGGACCAGCGTCCGCTCCCGGCCCAGGCTGAGGTGGGCCCCGACGGCAGAGCCGTGGAAGGTGAGGGGCCCCAGGCAAAAGCATCCGCAGCAGTGTGCTGCGTATGAAGGTTGTGGGTTGAAATCCAGTATCAGCCATAGTGTAATACACGCCATGATACTGGGCTGCGACCCACAACCTTCATAGGCAGGTTGGGATGTTAAAACTAATTTAGTATTGACTCACCTGTATACTAATGGAAATCAAAAGTGACAGCTTCTGTCTCATACTGAGAGTTACCTTCATTATCACTTATTTTGCTCTGATAGGTGGCATCATTTTAGCTACGACAAAAAATAGCTATTCTAAAATAAACATGAATGTCGTTGTTTTGACCTACTTGTATTAGTTTAATTACCCATAGCCCTTTAACACATCCAGTGGCAAGCAGCAGTTACAATTACATTTTATGACTGAGATTACAATTTGGAAAGTTTACTAAATAAGAAATACATATGTAAAATTCCAAATTGCTAATAGATGAGTACTTTCATTACAGGTTAAAGGTCCTATCTATCTATATAAATCTAATACAAAATCAAAATAACCTGAGAATGAAAATCATCTGCTCATCAGGAATTTATTTGGATATATATATATATATATATATATATATATATATATATATATATATATATATATATATATATAGAGAGAGAGAGAGAGAGAGAGAGAGAGAGAGAGAGAGAGAGAGTTAAAGTTAGAATTAGCAAATAAATACAAAAGTTTCCCATACCAGACTTCACGTGAAGAAGCATCTTCAAGACACACATAGATCTGTCTTTCTAACATATAATAGTTCACCTGATGTGCAGGTGGCAGTTGAAGTACAGCGGAAGGAGGAGCACTTCGAGGAAACATAACATTGCAACACGTGGGGAGGGAGGGAGGGACTTGGGGAAAATACAGGTTCTTTTTCCAACCTTTAGAGGCTATGCCAAATTATGCCTTGATCCTCGCAAGAGTGATATTTTATATATTATGTTTATTTATTATGCTATATTTCTGTTGGTTTATTTTTCAATGTGCAGATAAGCCTAACAGACCGACACGAAGCACTGCGCTCACACTTCTTCACATTTGACTTGTCGCTTTTTTGCTTTCACTTTCACAGACCATGTGTATTTTGTTACACACATCTAGCAGGTGATTTCATTGTGTTTTTCCATGCACATCGTTGTACCAATAGTAGGATAAAGGATCATTTAATGACGCAATGTCTTTAGAAGAGAAGCGTAGACCTATAGACTAGTAAGTAAGTAGGCTGTAGGCCTACAGCCTACACACATTACGACAATATTTGTGAAACTTTCAAAAATATCTTTTGATTGTTATAAAAAATTACTTAATAACGAAGTCGTATGTCTACATTCATTCATTCATTCATTCAAGTTTTAAACGTTATCATCCATCTCATCAACAAGAGAAACAAGGTGAAAAGCATGCGGTAATGATCGCGAGTTGCAGGAGGCACTGTTGGAAAATTACAGTCTGGCTGTTTTTTACCATCGCACTGCCAAAGAAAGTCCCTAAAAACCCACTAGTGGTTACGCAACGCACCCTGCAGGCTAGACACCCTCTCCAGCCCATGACACCCTCCCTGGCTTATTGGCATTAAACCACACGATTTAACCACTTTTTAAAAATGTTTCTCAGTAGGCATACGGTTTTAGTTTTCTACACAGTTGTCTAAAATAATGATTAAAATAATGATCATGCAAGTATTAAAATCAAATATCAAATAAAATAAGATATTTAGTTATCACTTTTTTGAAATCATTTTTTTATTATTGAAACTGTATTATTTTGTGAGGAATTAAAAAGATTAATTAATGATTTATAATCTGTGTAATGAAAAGATTAGCAGAACCTAGCCATAAGCTCATCTTTTTACCTTGATGCTGCATTCCTCTTACTTTGGACAGAGAGCTAGGAGCGGCCTGTGTGTGTGTGTGTGTGTGTGTGTGTGTGTGTGTGCGCGCGCGCGCGCGTGTGTCAGTCTGCGCACACTCACGCGTGTGTAATCTGGAGTAATGGAGGCCCGCCGAGTGTCACCTCCACCACACAACACTTGCTCAGCAATGGCAGGCCATCAAAAACCAACTCGTTCCCACTCCACCTGTTCAAAACACAATTAATCTGCTGCCGTCCAATAAAAGGCCAGGCCCTGGCAGCAGGGCCAATGGAATCGCAATAAGCTGAGGGACCCTGACCAATCCCGGGGCCGCATTCTAATGTGGCCTAGGCCGCCTATCTTTATCAAGGGGCCACTTCATTTTCAAGATAGTGCTTATTTATGACTAGCAGAGAGAGTGTATGCTGGAGATCGTCTTGTGCAACTTTAGGAACTATTTCCCGCCGTACATCTTCCTCCGCTGTGGGTTTCAGCCGAAGGATGGAATAATGGAATAATCCCACGGTGCTATGGCTGAGAATACAGTTGAATGGAGAGCGTGAGAAGAGGACTCTTGCAGATTGCTCCCCCATCTCATGCAGGCAGCGCCAGGACATAGGGAGCGTTTTGTAAAGAGGACAGGTCCATCCAAGCCTGTTATCTTACGCATTAGATTACCCAAGGACTGCAGTAGTAGAATTGGCCCCCTGTCACGCCTATCCGCTACCCTTCCCTCGCCCGGCTTTGGGTCTCGTTCGTCCCTCTATTCCTGACTGGGAACTTACTGGGCAGCATTGTGGAGAAGAAGGGGTTTTCCATGGATCCAAACATCCAGGGCTCTTTCCTGTTCAACAACGGCCTGAACCACTTCCCCTCGGACCTCAAGGCCCCCGTGTGCCAGTACTCGGTGCCCAACTCCTTCTACAAGCTCAGCCCGGGCCTCAGCAGCCAGCTGCCGGCAGGGACGCCCCACGGCATCAGTGACATCCTCAGTCGCTCCATGATGGCGGTGAGCTCCACGGGCGCCACCACCACCACCCTGCTGTCGGGGTACTCGGCCATGGGTGGCTTCAGCCACCCCGCGGCCGTCACCGGGACGGGAATGTACTACAACCGAGACTGCAACCCCACCTCCATGGGGAGCTTCCCCAAGCCCGCAGGAGCCGAGTGCCCCATGAAGAGCCGCAGCTGCTGGGCCGAGGGCAGCTATGACTGGAGGGGCGGCCGGCAGCAGTGCAGCAACAGTGAGTCAGGACGGGGGCAGGGAGTTAGGACAGGGCACAACTAGTCAGGGCTTTTTTTAACTATTCAGTATGTCTTACCTTTATGAAATGCATTTCTGCTCTACAGTTACAAACATGTGTAAAATTAACTTAATTAACTCAAATTAAATAAGCAACATAAAAAAATAAACTGTCATCTCATTATATTATGATCGTGACAACCTTTTCACTGTGTCACACACAATATAATAAAGTAAACAATAGTGTTTTGTTTTGTTATTATTTTATTTTATATATTATATTATATTATATTGTATAATATTTCTAATAATTAAATAAAACTGCATGTAACAGAGAAGTAAATTCGACATTTTAAATAGGCATATAAGAAGGTTACATATTTAAATAAATGACATAACCATCCTCCTATATTAATGAATACATGCAAACAATGTATTCCGTGTTATTATTGCCCAGAACAAAGTTATAGAATTGCTCCAATAACATTTCAAATATATCTCTCCAATCAAATTAAATATCAAAAGCTAAAATCACATTTAATTATAACAGAATGTTTGTCAATTTCACCAGAAACACTTTTTTCTGATTCTGTATTTTTAACCAAATTGCTAATTCTATAAAAATCAATATTAGTACAGGTTTTCAGTTTGTGGATAACTTGACCGTATCATAATAATACATAGACCTATATATAAAAGCATAAGGATTTGTTTTAATTGAAATG
>OOFB01030365.1:0-12631 GCA_900323305.1 Trachyrincus murrayi
TGATAACAGCAGCGTGTCTCTGAGAAGGGGAACTTGAGCTTCTAAAAACAAAGGAAAGGAGAAGTGATGTGACACACACACACACACACACACACACACACACACACACACGCAGATACACACACACACACACACACACACACACGCACACTCACTCAAGGAGACCAGAAAGCACACTTGTGTTTTGTCTTTATATAGTACAAAACGCTGCTATACCTACGCTATGCAATGTGTTAGTATAAATATAGATCTAACAAGCTGGTGTGGATTTCACAAACAACCCCAGGACACAAAATGCTTTTTTATATATCTGTAATTAATAATAATAATAATAATAAATTGAGTTTGTATAGCGCTTCTCATCTGCAGAGACAAATCTCGAAGCGCTTCACAGGTAAAGGACTACGGTAAGAGAAAATATATAATAAAATAAAATAAAAAAGGGTTGGCTGCTATAAAAATAGAATAAGTTAAGTCAATAGGGGATTAAAACAAGTGTGGATTTGGCTGTTATCTTATCTGTCTTATCTCTCCTGTTACACATAGGTCATTCATGCCCATTGTCTGCAGTGACCTTGGAGCTAACCTCAGCTAGCTACTGTTTATTGCTGTGCCGATTATATTTCACGTGTTCGGTAGCTGACCGCAGCTGGCTGAATGCAGCTAGCTCATAGGGCTTTCTAAAGAAAGCTCGCTTGTGTGTGTGTGTGTGTGTGCTGCTTTTTTGTGTATGTATGTATGTGTGCGCATGTGTGTGTGTGTGTGTGTGTGTGTGTGTGTGTGTGTGTGTGTTTGAGTGTGTGCGTGGCATGTCGCACACAGTGTGGTCAGTATGGTCGTGCGTCTGGTCCTCAAGAAGAGCGGGCTGAGACTGACTCTTACTGTGACAGCGTGGGGATTAAAAATGAAACATGACAGTTGATTACGTGCAACAATGCCACCGCATACGAGATCTGCATCTAGGGTCGCACATGATCCTCTGGTGGTAATTCAGTAGCTCTATCCGCTACAGATTAAAGCAGGGATATAGATAGCAGATATATATAGAATAAATCGGGGTCGCCCTGATATGTATATGGGGTCGTGGGAGATTACTGACTCATCAGTTACAGATTTGATGATACATTAATAAAATAATACATTAATACAGCTCCTCTATATACGAACAGAAGTGCCCTAGTGATTCGTAGCCACAAGCAAATGACTTCTAATCACTTAGTGTGGTCGATGTGTGTACGATCACTGGGACATTGATATTACAGGCAGATATTTTGCACAAGAAATCTCAGAGCTAAAAATGGGATCACAGGCCCAAATGGGTTGGGAACCAGTACTGATTTAGGGAGCTAGGCCTACTCTACGTAGCATTGTTAAGTTTGATGAGCTAACTTCGTAGCCGAGGCCGGGATAATGTATAGTGGATAGATCCTGGTGTTTAACTCCCAGCTCAGGTACTGGGTTCGATCCCCGATGTCTGCAGTCTACCTGTGAATTCACTGTAAGTCGCTTTGGCTAAAATCTTCTGCTAAGTAAACAAATAGTAATAGCTTACCGCAGCTTCCTGCAGGTTTGTGTTTGTGCACCAGTTGTGAAATGAGGACGCCGGTGGAGGCGACAGCTGCAGTAGAGACGATGACTTCATGGTTAATGTTTTTTTACACTTGATGGGAAACCAGTCATCCTCTCTGTGCCTGGCGTCAGAGCTGTGCTGTACAGAAGGGGACAGGTCATGACAAAGTTGAGGACTGTGTTTACCGTTTACATTTTTTAATTACCGCAGTCACATTTGACAACACTGGTAGCCTACGGTAGAGCGTGTTCTTATCAAGACGTTATTGCGTCCAAACAATTTCAGCGGTGGTAGGAGTGATGGCCTCCAATATTAATAACACGCCAGCCATATGACGCTAATCTCATAGGGACGACAAGCTGTTGGAGAGAACACGACACAGAGACAACTGATAAGAGCTTCCATGTAAATGTAGAACCAGGTGGAAAGTTATATGGAAGCAATTTCCTGAGAGAGAGAGAGAGAGAGAGAGAGAGAGAGAGAGAGAGAGAGGCCTGTGACAGTTACATCTCTGACCTGCACTAAACACGCACTGAGCGGTGCGCTCAGCCCTCTGTCCCCCAGGCTCCGGTGACAGACGGCCGGGTATCGCTGTGACAAACGGCACTGACATCTTGTGCCAAAGACGCCCGTTCTTGCATGATTGGAGGCTGCTATTGTTTACCGTCTGATTTGAATGTTGAATGAATGTTGAATCAAAGGAGGAGAGGAGACAAAAGACAAAAAAAACAATCTGTCTGATAAATGACAGGCACTTTAACGCTATAAATGACGATTTTGAACAGTAATTCTTGCTGTGCCTGGCAGAGATTCACCCTGATGTGTAGCCACCCCTGCTGGCCAGATAGAGAATAGCAGGGCATCGACTTAATCACTTTTGTATTGTTTGTTTCTTGTGTAATAATGTATTTTATGTGTGCTGTTTGTAATGTCCGTCTCCTTTGGCATTCAAATGATACACCATATAAAGACACAAATACACCATAGACTACAACACAGGCCTAGACTATAAATATAATTCAAACGTAAAATTCACACCTTAATCACTCTGTAATTGATGGTGGAATACTGTGTTTTGGGTGGTTTGAAAATATTGAAACACAATTGATTCCGATTTTAAATCGGTTTTCTTGAGTACACTGTTTCCTAGGTTGTATTTGTTTGAATGCGTATGATTAAAAGGTGTACTATTTTGTGTTTGACATGTTGCCGTGTCGACAGTGATGAGGACCCGTCCTATGCTGACTTCTATCCCATCATCCCCGGTGACATCATGTCCGCCAAGGAGATCCTGAACATGGAGAGCACCCCCTGTCACAGAACATGGTACGTTCCCACACCTCACCACCACACCTCTGACCCCTACACGGTGGGCCGGTCCGTCACCATGGAAACCAACTGTCAAAATGTTGGGAGAACGTCAAAGATCTTAACAGAAATCAGTTGGGAAGTTGTGGTTAACCTTTCGATCAGTCGATCAAAACTAATGAAGAAAATTCATTTTCTTCTCAGCATTGTGATGTGTTTGTGTGTGTGTGTGTGTGTCTGCATATGTGTGTGAATTTGTGTATTTGAATCTGAGTTTGTGTGTGTGTCTGTGTGTGTGTGTGTGTGTGTGTGTGTGTGTGTGTGTGTGTGTGTGTATGTACTGTATGTGTGTGATGTGTTTATGAATGTGTGGGTGTGTGTGTTTATGAATGCGTGTGTGAAGCAGTCATTTCCAGACTGTGGTGGTTGTCTGCTGTAGGGACCACCTCCTGATATTTCTAATGTAATTATTGTTTTATTACAATGACCAGCTCCTCTTATTAGGGGATTTGAAACCTCTCTCAGGCGTATTGTTGACTCCCCATCCAACACTAATTAAAAGTTATTTTATATCACCCCGGAAAGGTAATCACATTCCACTTTAATAAGCATGAGAAATCCTTCAGGTGCAGCCGACAACTCAAAACACACACAATAAAACACACACAATAAAACACACACAATAAAACACACACAATAAAACACACACAATGTTTTAAATGAACTTCGGTGAAGAGAATTTCAAGACAACTTGAGATGCAAGGGGCTGCAGGATAGTCTTGTGTTTAGGGTGTTGTCTGTAGTCTACCTGTAGCCATCTTGAGCAAGATGACCCCTAACCCCTACCTGCTCCTGAATGACATGTATCTGAATTATCACCGTATGATATGTATATATGTCGCTTTGGCCAAAGGTTAATAAATACTACATGACTACATGACTAAATACTCAATAGATGCTTTAAACATGCAGGCGAAAAAGCATATTTTTTATTTTCCTTCTCCGGAGAAGTATTCTGTGTCTGTCAAGACCTGGACAGGTGTCCTCTCTCCCCACGGGCGGTCATTCAACCCTGAGACTTTCTTCCTTCCAACTGTGATCATCTAACAACTGATGGAGATCAGGACTGTCTTTGTTTTCCCCTGGGGTGGATCTGCTCCTTCATGAGGAGCACCCGGGTAGCAGCAGCTACCACACGCATGGCGTGACCGTGTCACAGGGATGGCCCTATCAGCACCCGAAAGTAAACGTTTCCCCCCAGGATTTTGAGTCAACTGTGTGAATTCCCGAAGTAGTGTAATTTGGTCTTTAAAAGTCAGAATGTTTAAGGATACTTCAACAAGAAGTAGTGGAATCAGCTCTGGCGGTGGAGCTAAAACACGAGCCAGATTCTTACTTTCTGGACCAGGATCCCTCCACCTCTGGCTTTACACTACATAATGATCGAGAAAAGAATCAACTGAAGGCACAAGAGCTATGATATCACTTCCTGTCCTGTCCTGAGAAGAGCTGCGGAACCAATGAGAGCCTTGGATAAACAATTGAAGAAGAAAAATGTAAAAGTTGTGATCCAGCATCAGGTGAGTTAGAGATCTGACACCTCCAGACATCAAGTTAATCCGGGATTATTAAAAAAAAAAAAATCCTCTAGACAAAGTACCTAGACGTTAGGCTGGGATCCCAAGTATTCCTGGTTTTGTGAGTTTCAGAGTGCATTGGTATTCTGAGTCCAACGCATTGGAAGCCGGGAGGATTTGGATGATGATGCAACCCCTCTTTGATGTGGACCCTCTCTTCTCTCATCTCATCTCTCTGAGGTTTCCACAGGTGTAAGGAGAGGAGTTCAGTTAAAGCTGAAGTCAGTTACCTTTAGACTCATGTTTCCAAGCAACGGGTAGGCAACATGTGCAGGGTGATCTAGGGGGTGTGGGGTGAGCATGAGGAGGGGGGAGAAGGGCAGTAGTGGTGATAGTAAGGTAGTAGGGTAGTAGGGTAGTAGGGTAGTAGGGTAGTGGGGGTTGTTGTAATGGTGGCGATGAAAGTGGTGGTGGTTGTAGTAGGCGTAGTGATGATAGTGGAGGGGTGGTAGTGATGGTAGGGTGGTGATGATAGTGGAGGGGTGGTAGTGAAGGTAGGGTGGTGATGATAGTGGAGGGGTGGTAGTGATGATAGTGGAGGGGTGGTAGTGATGGTAGGGTGGTGATGATAGTGGAGGGGTGGTAGTGAAGGTAGGGTGGTGATGATAGTGGAGGGGTGGTAGTGAAGGTAGGGTGGTGATGTGAGGGAGGAAGTTAGTGAGGGTGAGGAGGTGAAGATGGTGGAGGGCCGTGGAGGGTGAAATCACCTCCGCTCCAGCAACAAGGAAGTAATCCAGCAACAGCTGAAAGTAATGAGTTTCAGCTGTGCCCCCCTGGTCGTGAGCCCCCCTGGTCGTGTGCCCCCCTGGTCGTGAGCCCCTGGTCGTGAGCCCCCCTGGTCGTGTGCCCCCCTGGTCGTGAGCCCCCCTGGTCGTGTGCCCCCCTGGTCGTGAGCGCCCCTGCCAGCCCATAACTGCCTTCTCCCGTGTGTGCCCACATGTCCGGGGACAGCCGCTAACGCGATTTGCGCTGATGCTAGCCTCACTGTTGGGCCACCTGCACCCCCTCTCCCCCCAGCAGTGTCACGCTAGCCAATAGGACTGTGACGTTTCCATGGCGATGAAGAGGACGGAGTGTGAGTGTATGTGCGCGTGCGTGTGTGTGTGTGTGTGTGTGTGTGTGTGTGTGTGTGTGTGTGTGTCCAAGTACATTCTGTTGTAATTATAACTCTAATTGGGCTTCCATTCTTTCCAAAGCATTCTCTCCATTTTCACATGTGGGTCTGTTTGGCTCTTCCTCCATTGACACCTCCACCCGCTGTAAGGATCATTTCTAATCGATGTCGTTTCAACTGTACAGTTGTGTTCAAGTCTTTAACACTGCTGCACTGTTAAAGCTACCGTGAGATCGATGATTTCCTCCTGAACCCCCATGCAGCATCAAAAGCTGTGTGATTTTATGTATGCGTGATGTATTTTGTCTGTGTGCATGCACATAGTTCATGTTGTGTCGTTGGGTGTGCATTTGTATGCGTGTGTGTGTGTGTGTGTGTGTGTGTGTGTGAGCTGTGAGCTGTGAGCTGTGAACAATGTTCATGAAGGAGAATATATCACCAAACATGAAAATGATATTATAGGTTATAGATATGATATCATTATGTCAGTTTGCTTTATTGCAGATAATAATCACAAAATAACAGTTTTCTTGAAAGATCTACTTCTGATGGTCGTCTTTAAAAAGGGCTTTTATTTTCAGGCGGTCATCTTGAAAGATGACTTTGATTGTATGCTGGTCTTTACCTTTGTGTTGTATCTGTAAAGAGGAGGCTTTTATTGTGTTGTCCCAGGCAGGAGAGCCTGCTGCAGCAGGAGCCGTCCTACGTAGATAAGTGGACCATGTTCGGGAACGACGCGGAGAAGGTGGAGGTGGCCGTCCTCAGAAACCAGCGGGCCCTGCGCTCTCGAGTCGACCGCGTGGCCCTTAGGACACAGGTAGGGGCCTTTAGGCTTTTAGATAGTTAGGGGCCCTACACCAATAGGTAGGGGCCTTTAGACCTTTAGATAGTTTGGGGCCCTACACAGACAGGTAGGGGCCTTTAGACCTTTAGATAGTTTGGGGCCCTACACAGATAGGTAGGGGCTGTTTCATAGGTAGGTGTATCAGTACTAAGACTAAGACTGTGATTTACAGCGGTTTTTCAAACTGTGGGTCGGGACCCAAAAATGGGTTGCATCAGGGGCCCAAGTGGGTCGTGGGAATGGCCACAAAGAACATTCATATATTAAAAAATCTAAAATGCATATGCATACCTACTTGTCTGTATCAAAGACTGAAAAGGTGAATACTGTGTGGATGAACAGTATACATAGAAACGTTTTAATCATCACATTTCTTTGACATGGTAATGAGAATGTATTTCTGCACAAAATATGTGTTGGGTCCTGGGGCAAAAACTACCTCCACAGGTGGGTCATGGCATGGAAACGTTTGGGATTCCCCTAGACTGTGTATCAGTGGTGTTCTCACTGTGATCTAAGACTGTGTATCAGTGGTGTTCTCACTGTGATCTAAGACTGTGTATCAGTGGTGTTCTCACTGTGATCTAAGACTGTGTATCAGTGGTGCTCTCAGACTGTGCTCTAAGACTGTGTATCAGTGGTGTTCTCACTGTGCTCTAAGACTGTGTATCAGTGGTGTTCTCACTGTGATCTAAGACTGTGTATCAGTGGTGCTCTCAGACTGTGCTCTAAGACTGTGTATCAGTGGTGTTCTCAGACTGTGCTCTAAGACTGTGTATCAGTGGTGTTCTCAGACTGTGCTCTAAGACTGTGTATCAGTGGTGTTCTCAGACTGTGATCTAAGACTGTGTATCAGTGGTGTTCTCAGACTGTGATCTAAGACTGTGTATCAGTGGTGTTCTCAGACTGTGATCTAAGACTGTGTATCAGTGGTGTTTTGTGTCTTTCAGGCGCAGGAGAAGGCAGCTTACAACCTGCGGTTCCTGGAGCTCCTGAGCCAGAGGACCCCTGACTTCTCCATCCCACTGAGGGCTCACTGTGTCTGGGAGGGGATGAGCGTCACGCTGGCTTGTACCCTCCAGGGCTGTCCTCCTCCACACGTCACCTGGTGAGACCCTTATACACAAACACACACACACACACACACACACACATGCACATGCACACATACAATATGCATGCATGCACACACATATGCATGCACGCACACACACACACACACACACACACACACACACACACACATATGCACACACACACCCACATATGCACATACATACACATATATGCATGCACACACTCACACACTCACACACGCACACACACACATACAATATGCATGCACGCACACACATAGTGCTAACCCTCTGCAGGCAGCCATGTGGATGCCTATAGCCTCTCCTCATTCATCACTTATTCATCACTCCCTCACATGCTTGCTCATCCTCTGCTCCGAACTGCCTGCCCAACACAGTGTAGATAAAGGTCCAGAACCTTCCGAGGTAGGACATACAGCACCGCCCTGACAGGAATTCAAAAGTACTGACACACCGCACACTGTGTTGATGAATGTGTGCTCGGTATTCATGAGCCAAAGATGATGAGAAATCCTGACGACCTGCAGCGCGTGGGTTTACCGGGGCTCCGATGTCTGGCTGGATGAACCGTACCAGGATCTCCTCCTCCTCGCCCCCCGACCCCCAACAATACACTCAGCGGCAGGCAGAATCAATGATCTAAAACCTCCCTCGAGATAAACATACCAGCCCACAGTCGCGATTGATAGATTGAAGTTATTAAATGTAATATAATCGCTTGAATTTCATTGATATAGTCAAGTCAAATTGTTTTTATGATACAGGCAAGTGCTTTAAATCGATCTGCTCCTTAATCACATGTATCTGAACTCACTGCAAGTTGCTCTGCATGAAATAATCTAGTAGTTATGAATAATAAATAACAATAGATCTAAATAAATCATTTTCAGAAGGTCATTTGAACTCCTGTCTCAATGTGTTTTCGTCTTCTTCTTCCTCTCTCAGGTACAAGGACGGTGTGGAGCTGAGCTCCGGCCAGCCGTGGAACCGGCGTCTCAGGCAGGCGTTTGGTCTCCACACACTGGAGATCAGGAGGTAACATCAGGCCCTGTCCCAGCAGTGTCCCTACGCCCTCCCACACTGTTAGTTCAGTTCAGTTGAGAAGAGAGCGGAACGCCGTCGGTGGCCATGTTGTCCTCTGATGCAACAGATTAATAATTCAATGCAGTATTCCACACACGAAATATCACTGTTGGTTTGCGAATGTGTGTGTGAGCGGCTGGATACACTTCAAAGTTGTGTTGAGTTTCCGCAGTGGTTAGAAAAGCATCTCCATGAACACAGAACGTTTACCATTGATGTTCTCGTTTTGCAGTTCCTCCAGAATGTCTGGAAGAAATGTGCCGACCATCTGCATAAGCAGAACAAATTCCCCCTCGGGGCAAATAAAGATCTTCTGAAGAAAGAAAGCTTAGAGACATGATAGAGATGCTCGTGGACCCCCTGAAGAGATGCATGCTGGTCTATGTTCTCCTCCCCCAGATGTTCGTCTGAGGATGCTGGGGAGTATCGGGTGGTGGCCCACAGCGTCCTGGGCGAGGCCTCCACCACCGGAACCCTGCTGGTCAACTGTGAGTCGCCCCCTGCTGGAGGCCTAAACCATTCAACACTTATATTCTGTCAAAACAAACAAGCAAAACAATGCAAACGTAGATGCCGAAGCCTACATCAGCGTTTAGAGAATCAGGGTTTTATTATTTATTATTTATTATTGTACTGACAGAGAGCCAGTCATTCATTCATCAATAGCTCTGTCTTTTAAAATGATACTGGAAACCATACACAGGGAAGCCATTGGCATTTGACAACATGTAATACTACATGTAAAACATACCATACCAACACATTAGGAAATCCATATAAAAGTACACGCATTTGTTTTAAAAGCACATTGCTTGGTTAGTCCTGTTAGAGTCTCTTAGTCAGAGCCATCTCACTCAGGTTCGCTAGGAGACTCCGGAGCACAGATCTTCCTGAAGCCATATTTCATATTTCATATTCTTTTGAACATGTTTTTAATAAGGGCCTCAATAATTCACCACAATCAATTTCATCTGTCCATCTTTTTTTCCCTCTTTTTTTCTTTATCACCCTCATCATCTATCCTCCTCTCTTTCCCCTCTCACTCGTTTCTCATTCCATGACGCTACTCCATGCTGCCCCAACTCTCTCTCTCTCCCCCTCCGCCCTCCCCCCTCTCTCTCCCCCCCCCGTCTCTCTCAGCGTATCACGGAGCGCTGGTTGGTTCTTCTTCTGGTAAGCTTCCCATCAAAATGAACAAATGTGTCTGCCTACATGACAGGAGAGAGATATAGTGTTGTTCTGTTTGACGGGAGATAGACGTGTGTGTGTGTGTGTGTGTGTGTGTGTGTGTGTGTGTCGGCTGCATGACAGGCTAATCGTGCCTTTAATATTCCTTGTTTACTTCAAATAACCAAAAGACATAGTAAACACTGCAGCATTTCTCCATGCTTTTACTTTATAGTAATCTTTACTTTGTAGTCACCTTTACTTTGTAGTAATCTTAGACCAGAATGTGACCGTGTTTGTTTACCCCCTGCACAGCGAACAGCAGGGAAGGTTACAGGTTACACTGTGGAAATAACAGCAGGGCCTTTGGAACCGGGTCCCTGGCTGTCCAACACCCAGACTCATTCATCTACTTTATCTCCAGCACAAACTAGACTGACTTGACCTGACCAACAAAGGAGGGAATGTATCACACATGGGGGGGGGGGGGGGGTGAGGGGAGGGAGAGAGGGATGGGGGAGGGGGAGAGGCGATAGAGGTGGGAGCGATGGAGGAAGAAGGGATAGAGGGAGGGCTGCTGCACCGTGGGGGGTCTAGGAGAATAAGGTCATTAGAAGGAGGAGTATCTGTGGTCTTCTCTCAGGTCCTCTCTGGTCCGGAGGGTCTGTCACAACCATCCCCCTCAGAGATCTGTCGTCTGGTCAGGAAACACACACTCTAAAGGACCACAGCTTCTTCTCTGCTTTTATTCTTCTGTTCTTCTGTTTCTTCCTCTCCTCTCTTCCTATCCTCTCTCTCTCCTGCTCTCTCCACTCCCGTAGAAGAGAGAGGGGGGGGGGGAGGGGAGGGGAGGGGAGAGAGGAGAGACGAGGAGGGATAAGGGAGAGAGGAGATGAGAAAGAGAGGAGATGAGGAGAGAGAGAGGAGAGGAGACAAGGGGAGATGAGGCAGGAGAAGGGAGAGAGGAGATGAGAAAGAGAGGAGATGAGGAGAGGAGACGTGGGGAGAGAGCGGAGGTGAGAAGAGAGGAGATGAGGAGAGAGAGGAGAGGAGACGTGGGGAGAGAGCGGAGGTGAGGAGAGAGAGGTTCTTGTTTCTGGTGTAAATAAGAGGCTATGATGTCATTGATCTGACAGTATGGAGCTACACTTCAGGTCTCTCTCTCGCTCTCTCTCTCCCTCTGACTCCCTCCCTCTATCTCTCTTTCTCCATCGTCTTCTATATCTGTCAGAATGTTCTTTTTTGTACAGAGGTAGATGTGGGTGAAGTGTGTGCCGTCTGTCACTGTGCTCTGTGTTTAGTCGAGTATAAGAAGATGTTCCTCACTATAGCTCCTGTCAGAATCCCTTAACCCTGTGCCTCTCCCCCGCACCTCCCATCACCTCCTCCTCACCCCACCTCCTCCACCTTCTCCTCTACATCCCACCTTCTCCCCACCTCCCCCGACATCCACGTCACCTCCTCGTCCCCTCCCAGTCGCGGTTGAGCAGCAGGAGGCGGGCTTCTCCTCGCTCTTCCCCCCCACCTGGGTGAAGGAGGGCCAGGAGCTGAGGCTGAGCTGCTCCTTCTCCTCGCCGCTCCTCCCCTCCCAGACACCCCCCGTCTGGTTCAGAGACGGTGAGTTACGCTCAGCTAGCCTCCTAGCCTTAATAACAATGCTAATCATAAGAATACCGGTAGCATTAATAACAGTACTGTTGCTGACGCAGGCGTGCAGCTGCATCCGTCCGGCCGGGTGGAAGTGATGTCATCCGGCGTGTCGAGCCTCATTAGCATAAAGGCCGCTCACAAGGAGCATGAGGGCGTGTACACACTGCGGCTGAACGCCCGCCACGGGCCACGGGAGCACAGCGCCTTCGTCTACGTCAAAGGTTAGCGCTGACAACGTGCCCGCTCATGCATGCTTCTAGGAAGAGGCTTAAGAGCCTTTCACATCACACAAATCCTCCCTCGCTCTCTCTCCCTCAGATGCGTCTGCGGTGGTCCCAGGGGGTCCAGCCTCTCCTCTGGGGGTCCAGGGGTCTGATGTGAACCTGGACTATGTCTTCCTGAGCTGGGCCCCCCCCAGCGCAGATGGGGCCAGTCCTGTCCAGGGATACTACGTAGAGAGGTGCACACACACACACACACACACACACAGTCCTGTCCAGGGATACTACGTAGAGAGGTGCACACACACACACACACACAGTCCAGTCCAGGGATACTACGTAGAGAGGTACACACACACACACACACACACACACACACACAGTCCTGTCTAGGGATACTACGTAGAGAGGTGCACACACACACACTCGTATTTTTTTACGTTTTCCAATCTTAAACCCAACAAAAGAGAAATGTGCATGTGATTTTGTGTACGTGTTGTATATTTGTGTGTGTGTGTGTGTGGCTGAACGTGTGTGTGTGTGTGTGTGTGCGTGTGTGTCTCCCTGAATAGTGTTTACTGATTACTGTTGGAGATAACTACTGCCTACAGACGCCTGGATATTATGGGATGTTGGCTAGAAACAAGAACACCAAGACACATCAGGTTACCTAGCAACCTGCCAGGTTACCTAGCAACCTGTCAGGTTACCTAGCAACCTGCCCAGAGTCCTGCACTAGCGGTTGGTTTAGCGGCTATCTGGATTACTTTAGCATAACATCCATGTTGTTTAGAGAGAGGAGGCGTTGCTATGGAAACAGATTATTGTTGTTGCCTTCGAGGTCTTCAGAGCCGCTGACACAAGCACTGCTCTCGGGTCATTTAAAAGACACTTTTAAATTGACAATGCTATTATCTAGGGTGTGATAAGAGGTGTATGT
>OOFB01030366.1:12032-30385 GCA_900323305.1 Trachyrincus murrayi
CCTACTACATGTGTATTTATATGTTTGTATATGTTTCAATTAATATATAATATATAGTGTGTGTGTGTGTGTGTGTGTGTGTGTGTGTGAGTGTGGGCGTGTGTGTACGTGTGTGTTTGTCAGATGTGTCCACCTGCTGTACAGACTTAATATAGCCCCCCTTACTAAGAATCCTGTGTTCTTAAGCACAGCTGGTACTGCATGTGTCTTATGGTTGCATTGTGTATCATGACTCTGCCTGTGTCATTGGTAAATTAACCCATTATGCCAATTTTATTAATTGAATTTCTTAATTCATTTTCGGGCAATGCATTTTTTCTTTGAATATAATAATATCATTACAGTATTTTTAATTATTTTTCTTTTGAGGGCTAGTAGGCTGTGTTCATTGTAATAGTTATTGTTTAACTCTCTCACATTGTATTGTATTTGGTTAAACTGAAAGGGGTTGGCTTGCTGTGGAAATGTTGATGAAAACCACTGCATTTGTTTCAGAGAACTATAGTAGTTAACTTTAGCATAGTACCTGCTTAGTCCAGGACAATACGCATATCCAAATACATCATGGTACTGTATCAATGGCAAGAGAGATAGTCACCTGACAAAAAACTGTCATTTGAATATTCATACTATTACATATTTTACATATACTATTAAAAAAATGTATTACATAATTTAGTCGGTGCCCGTATAAATCCGCCATCTTTTCCATCACAAAGATGTCTTGCGTCTACAACCTTCCGTGTTCTCTCCACAGTTTCAACTGCTCATCAACCAGCTGAAGGAGATCACTGGCATTCATGACATGCAGATCCTCCAAAGAGCCCTCAATGTAAGACAACACAAACACTTGTTGAGGTTGAACTTCTCGTGTAGAGGTTCAGGAAAAGAGTAGGGGAAGAAAGAACCTGACGTAGGGCTACTCAATATTAGATGAAGGCAATATAAATGCAATATCTACATCACAAAGCCTGTGTTTTGATGATAAAGCTACAAAGCTAGTTTTCTCTAATGAGAATATGTTCTAAGGTGCACAATAAATCAACCACAGTGGGAAGTGGAAGTCTGTATTGTCTCACTTGAGCCCAATAAAGCACTTCAAAGTAAAAGCAAGGTCCATTTGGAGAATAACAATCAGGTTACCTCAAGAGTAGCGAGTGCGTCTCATTTAATGCACAAGTTCTCAAATTCTCTTCTATATAAATAGAGATTTAAAACAATAAAAAATATGTGAGAGTAGTAGAATCAAGCCTTATCATTTGCTTGTTGGATCTCTTGACTTGAAGGCCAGTCGGGGAGACGTCAGCCATGCGGTGGGACTGCTGACAACCAAGCCTGCTGAGGTCCACGATGCTGGGGAGGACCCAGACTCCGACACCCAGGCCTGGGAGGCCCAGAAAGGTATAGAGCTGTTTGTTTGTTTTTCACCAGACAGCTGCCTGCTTCTGTTGACAACAATTAGAATTGATTATGATCACGGTTATGCTTTTGACTATTGAGTGCCATAGGAAACCGGATTAATTTCATCACAAGGTTATTATTTCAATAGCATTCAATCCAGAATGATTTTTAAGAGTGCCTAAATGTGAATGAATGGGGAAATGATTGAGTCAACATTAGTGGAATAAATCAACCAACCGACCAACAAACATTAATTCAAGTTCTTTTTTTCAACGTTAATGTTTAAAAAATGTATTATTGCCTCAAAAAGTCCATATACCACTATTGTATACTTTTGCAATACACACACAATGTGGGCTATTATTCGTATTATTTAAATCGTGCCAGTAACCTGCACATGTTTTTTTAAAGTTAATCTATTAATAATATGCTACCTCAAGTATTTCAGATGAAGACGTATTTTGGGGGGAACCTCTGTCAACACACTACTGATTTCAGGGGTTCCTAAAGATGAACTGGAGGCCGCCATTGAGCTGAGTCTGCAGGAATCCCATACTGCCCAGGAGGAAGAGCGGGAACTCAACAGGTACATACAGACTACCCAATATATATCATGTATACCCGGCCTCTCCTCTCAGCGTCCATGAACGGCAGCCTATGGGGCTTATTCACCCAGCGGCCATCTTGGTTCCAAACGCTAGCTGGGAGGTGGAACTGAATGCGGAATTCCAGGTGAATAAGGCCCATAGCTGCCCTTGTCACGCAACGTCTTTCCCCATGACACTACAATCCGATGGAAATAATCTAGACATTACGGATTTTGACCCTGGTGGTTGCTAACCGTGGGTCTATCCACGGTTGTAACAGAAAAGTGGTGAAGCTTTGGTCCCCGAGCCTAACTGATGCTCAGTATGACACTTATCAGACACATCAGCGAACGACCCAACTTTGTGTGACCGTGCCAAACAAGTTCAAATCAGATCTCAAATTGGTGCCGGATGACATCACCTGGCACCAATTTGAGCCAATCACCCTGGATGGGGAAATCTTCCCAAGACAAGGTGAGTTGGGGGACGTTGCGGCGGGGCCCCGGTGTTTGATCACAAGTTTGTGTGTCTGCCAGGGCGTTGGAGGCCAGTGCCGAGGAGAGCGGAGCGAGAGCCAAGAGGAAGAGGTGCGAGGCCCCGAGCGAAGCCTGCAGCCCCACAGACTGGATCCGCCAGGAGGACTGGCCCGTCGGCATCCGGAACGTGGGAAACACCTGCTGGTTCAGCGCTGTTATCCAGGTATAGGAACACAATGGATGGAGCGTAGGCATGTGCATATATATTAGCGATGAACACAGTAACGAATCCCCGATATGCATCTGACATTAATCAAACAGGTCACCTGTTGAAGAAATGTTGGATTTTTGACAATGTCGTTCAGATGTATCATTACCAATGCATGCATTCTCGTGACGCAAAACATTTCCTAAAACTAAACTAAAAACTATTCGGTACAAATATTGGCTAGGACACATATCGAACACTGTAATACATGTATGTACTGTAGTACGTACATCTGACTACCGTGACACAAACCTTTCCATTTTGGCTTGAAAGCTACATTACATTAATATTACACCTGTTGAAATAAGTATTTACTGATGCGTGAAATAAGTCAATGAAGATCTGTCTCCTTTTTGTCTACATCTGGTCCACATGGAACACAGACATCTCTGTACAGTAAGCACTGGAAGCGTCCCAAACTGTTTATCTCCATCCACTTCATAACGCTCCAACCACTTCAGGGTTAGAGCTACCGATAAAGCATGATGATGATTTTCCCCAATGAAAATATGAGGCGCTTCACGTCTGCCACTAAATTCTATTAAGAGTCCATCCCAGACTGTCAATTTAGTCAGGCCTATCGGGTGGCTTTGCAGCAACCTGAGTCCTCATTGACGTGCACAGGCTGTACAGATAATTAAATAGCGCGGTGTTGCTATTATGGAGAGACCGACAGCCTTCTCAGTGCTAGTAAGGGAATGAGCATCAGTGCCTCTGTTGATTAGCAACGAGGAGAGGGTGTGTCTGTGCGCTTGTCTGCGTTTTGCTCTGGAATATTCCCTCGCATTAATTAACTGAAAGCCCCCAATACAACAACCATTATCGAGGAACAAGAATGGGCAAATTAATTATTCTGAATGCAAAAAGCTTTTAGATTTTACCTCCTTTATGCTTTCATTTGTTTATTTATGTATTTATTCATGTTCCTCCTTTTGTTGCTGTGTGCATTCAGTGTTAATGCCAATTTGCTCGAATTTGTGTCCATTTCAATACGGAACTCAAGTTTGATTTAATGCAATTAGCCTATCAGAGTGAGGCAAAGTGACCGCTGGACTCCTGTGGGAGGGGGCTCAAATGTCCCGTGTTATCTTTGGCTGTGCAAATTACAGTAAGATGGAAAGAGTGGTAATTGTATTAGATGGGGCTGGATATGGAAAGTCAGTACATCAAGGTATTCACGGAGGCTTATGAGCTTAACGTCCCCTACATGACACATAAGACTAATTGGTGCACTAAACACTGCATCACTGTCAGACCCCTGCTACCATTTATAAAACTATATCATTTTAGAGTGCCTTGGACCTTTTTTTTTTTTTTCCCCTTTCAATATACTTTTCATCCCATACCAAAATGCGTCTACTGAGCACTCTAGACCACTTCTGTTTGTTTATTTTGAACAATGATACCAAGACCTATACAATGCACTTTTACATTCAAATTTCCATTTGATTTTCATTGAATGGAAATTACCATTTGATTTTTCTGCCTTTCTCTTGCAGTCCTTGTTCCACCTGCCCGAGTTCCGCAGGCTGGTGCTCAACTACTGTATCTCTGAGCGAGTGCTGGAGAAGTGTAAGAGCCACTCGGTAAGTGTACTGTGTGCAGAGGTGTTATGGTACAAACCAGCCGCCAGAAGGATTCGTTGATGCTGAACATTTTCTCTCTCTCTCTCTCTAATGGGGCTTTATTGGCATGGGAAACATATGTTTACATTGCCAAAGCAAGTGTGAAATAAAAAGTAAAAACGTACGTACAATTAAAGATATGCTAGAATAAAGAAATGTGTAAACAGAGCTGTGTAACATTGCAATCAAATATATAAATAAGAGTATGTCAAATTAACTTAAAGATACAAACAGAACATTTTTGTGCAACAGTGTCCGTTCTGTTTGTATGTACAGTATGTCTATGTACAGAGATCAGCACGGTGCAGACAGTGCAGGAATATACAGATGATTGACTTGATTGATGATTGGCAGTCTTTGCGGTGGTTCTATTCCATTGGACATCCTTTTCCACAGCTCACACACCTTGCTGCTGTGTTTGCACATTGCTGTACTCCATCCAGCAGATATGGAGGTTTTTTGTTACTAGTCATGTTTTCAAAATCTTTTTGGGAGTTTGTAATCTGTGGGAGTATGTTTTGGTACAGTTGGCAGGTAGTTAAAAAGTGCAGCTCGGTTTCCACCTCATTTTGTGTGCAGTAGGTGCTCAGTCTGTCTTCTCTGGGGAGCCAGGTCTGCCTGTGGCGGCCTCTCTCCATGGCGAGACACATTCTACCACTGTGCATTCTCTGTTTAGGGCCAAACAGCATTAAGTTTGCTCTGGTTTTTGCTTGATTCTTTCCAGATAGTTTTTCTTTTAGTTGTCTTATAATTTGGTTTAGTCTAAATGAGGTTTCTGTCTGTTGGCTCTGCTTGTATCCCGGGACCAGCTGGCTGAGGGGGCATCTCTCTAGAGTCTCTCTGTAGGTGAGGGCTTTGTTAATTCAGGGGTTTTGTGAATGTAGTTTGAAGATTTGGTTTTGTGTTTAAAGTTTGGAGAAAATGAAGGTGAAGGTTTCAAAAGATGTGTCTTAGCAATTGTTAAAAACGGGCTGGTGGCTGGCATCCCCGTGGCCATGTGCATTCTCTCTGGGTACTCTGGTTCCCTGCAAACAAATGGGTGAATTGCTCCCGTCTGAGACTAGCTGGCCTCCGAGGTGTCCAGGAGCTGCAGGTCCCCACAAGTCCCTCATCGTGGAAACTGCCCACTGATCTTAGAAATCAAAAAGAAAAGAAGTGGACGGCTGATGAAATTATAACAAAACCGTTAGCCAAGGGAGAGGACTGAAGGATATTCTTTTTTTACTAGGACCTCACAAGCACATAAACATTGAGTCTGTGTCGTGTTTAACAGGACAAGAGGAACCTGGCCTTCATGCAGGAGTTGCGCTGTCTCTTCGCTCTCATGGTGGGCTCCACCTGTAAGTTTGTAGACCCCTCGGCTGCCGTGGAGCTCCTCCGGGACGCCTTCAGGACAAGTGAGGCCCAGCAGGTAGGACCGCTCGCTGTGTATCGCTGACAAGCAACCTGGGAATTTGCACACACTGTAAATAATGTGCTTCACTGTGAATTTTTACATGAGCCGAGATGATGTGTTTTGAAAAGGGAACTGTATACAGAATACTACTAAATAATACTAAAATACTTTAATGGAATATTACTGTATTTATGAATGTTTTATTACTTTAAACGGGATCTTGTAGGGTAAAAAGCAGTTTTTCCCCATTGATGCTCATTGTGGCACTTGATCTGCTCCCTCTAGGACGTCAGTGAGTTTACCCATAAACTGTTGGACTGGCTGGAGGATGCCTTCCAGCTGACGGCCACTGGAAAGTAAGAGTGGAAACCTAACACTTATGATAGGTTACAAGTTTTGGTCAGTCAATATAGTTGCTAGAATAAGACATTATTCATTATAAAACCTCAAGAAGACACTAATTATCATTCATTTGTTTGTCAGCATTTCTTGACAGTAGTGATATCTGATTAGAGTATTACGTTGTTTTTCTCAGCAACCAGGAAGACAAGAAGAAAAATCCCATGGTCCAACTTTTCTATGGAAACTTTGTGACAGAGAGAAAACACGAAGGTATATATCGTGGGGCTTTCTGTCCTATATTATCCAATCTGTTTGACCACCTATAGTATATGCCTATACATACATACATACATACATACATACATACATATATATATATACATACATAATTCAATTTCAATGCAGGGAAGATATTGTCCAACATCGAGCAGTTTGGGCAATACCCCCTGCAAGTGAACGGTTTTAACAACCTGGACGAGTGTCTAGAAGGTGCCATGGTAGAGAGAGACATTGAATCGCTGCATTCGGATCAAACCATCACATCTGGTCGAGAGGTAAACCAAAGAAATACTCAAAATGTACTCATTATGTCTTCATTTATTATTTTTGCGTTGATTTATCAATTGCTTCTCACGGTTGCATTTCTGTATTTATATGTTTAATATTTGCTATCTTTGTTTCAGAGATGGTTTTCAAAGCTGCCACCCGTGCTGACCTTTGAACTGTCTCGATTTGAGTTTAACGCTCAGCTGGGACGCCCCGAGAAGATACACAAGAAACTGGAATTCCCACAAGTCATTTACATGGATAGGTCAGCTTCAGGCGACACCATCACACAGTTTTTATTACATTCTTGTTTACTAAAGTATCATCTTAATTGTAAGTCCAAAAATATTAAAAATATATCATTTTTGTCCACAGGTACCTTCACAAAAACATTGCGATGACCCACGGGAGGAGGGGAGACGTGAAGAGGCTGAAAGAGCAGCTCGCTACCCTTCAGCAGAAACTTGAGTGGTACGTGTGGACACCTGAGAGTGTGAAGACACGACTTCAACTCTGGTCCTGAGCGTAGCTCCACAGCTACACTTAGTACTCATAGACTCATGCTAATTGACGTTCTACAATCTGAGAACCACCCCAGTTATTCTTGTTTTATGAATTGTGAAAGGTCAAGCGAAATGAAAAAAAGAAAAAGAAATTCACATGAAGGGGAAAACTGTTCGATGATTAAAGTCAGAGTTTAAATATAGTTTTTTATTCAACAGTGACCAACTATTACTCTGCTCTAAAATATGTTTTCTTCAATTCCAATACAAACAAGAAAGGACAAATAGAAACAGGTAATTTTTCTCACTAGACACGAAACAAAATAGTGTGTCAGAGTAAAATAGCAAAGTTGCAGCGTTTCCCAACCTCATCATCACCGATAGCTCAAGTCAAGGCTGCATTTCACACCTTTCCCCGGTTTCCCTAGGCCCACAACCTTAATCTACAACTCTCAACTCTCAACTCCTACAAATTCACAGCTACAAAAACTACGGCTCGGGGCCGGTGAAGTATCCCCTGACGGACATGTTGCAGTTTGTGCTGGAGTTCGCCACCACCAAACCGCCCAGCACATCTCAAGCAGAGGACTCCAGGAGCACTGGCTCCTCGGCAACGCCTCCCCCTAGCGACCAACCAGCGGAGTCCGGATCAGAGGACGGGAGGTAAGGACGACGAAGAAGGTAGTGCACGACAATCGCTCCGACCTTCGGCCTCTTTGCCTCTCTGCAAAACAATCCCAAGACGGCAACTGCGTTGCTGCGGCCGTGACTGAGTTGTTTGAAAGGAGAGTTGTTTGAAAGGAGAGTTGAAGCCAAGGTTTACGGTTAAGACATACACGACATTGCTGGAAGTGCGGGCATACATGCCTGCTTTGTGCGGACGTAATAAAACGCACATTCGTCGAAGTCCCTCAACAGAAAGACAGCAGGAATTCCTTCAACTGACATTTCTGACATAGCTATGTCAACAACTCTCTCCCCCGCCTCCCTCAGTCCTACCAATCAGAGCGAGGCGGGCCCATCGGAGGGCGTGCCAGCCTCCAACTGCCAGCGGACCCCCATCTACAAGCCCTTCACCCAGTGCAGACCCCCCATGGAGTGCCCGCCCCACCCGGCTCCACATGACGTGAGCGAGGAGGAGCTTCACCACGTCAGGGCCTGCCTGCAGCGCTGGAGGTCTGAGGTGGAGAACAGCATCACCGGTAGGAACACCCACCCACCACTACCCTCACCCTAATCCCCACCCACCCACCACTACCCTCACCCTAACCCAAATGTTATTTTGGGTGTTATTTAACAACCCAAAAGGATCAACTGACACAGTAGTCTTGGTTGTGTATTGATTGTATGTATTGACTACAACAAAGCTACAGTCTTAACATCTGATTTGTTATGTTATATCGATGTTTTACCCCTGTGTGTGTGTGTGTGTGTGTGTGTGTGTGTGTGTGTGTCTTTGCCTTATGTGTGGGTATGCCTGTGTGTGTGTGTGTCTTTGCCTGCGTGTGTGTGTGTGTGTGTGTGTGTCAGAGCTAAAGGCCAACATTGAGCGGGTGGGCCAGGTTCTGGAGGGCATGTACAGGGACAACAGTCTGTGTCAGGTGAGCTCAGGAGCGGTCGTCTCCTAACCTACTGCATCAGATAGCTAATCAATCTGCACTCGCCCCTCTCCCCCTGGGGAATACTCATGTAGAACTAACAACGAACACAAACTATCCTACAGTTGTATTATTATTCTTTTTTTTTTAAATAAAGTAGATTATTGTAGTTTGATCTGTTGTAGTCTCTTGGAACGATGCACTTGGAACGAATTTGTGTGTTAGCGTATTTAACTGTAAGCCATCAGTTGCGAGAGCTGCGGTGAATGGCAAGCAGAATCTCAATGTCGAGCGTGTCGAGCCTGGAGCCTGACGAGGTGAAAACCCTCCTGCTCACGGGAACGATGGGCCGCAGCCTTGCCATTTTGTTAGAATGTTTCACGGCCAATGAACCGCGAGCGACAGACAGAGTGAACGTAATCCGTCTCAAGGCTCAGCACTCTCGATTCTACAGTACTTGCCATTCACTCTCGCTCTCGCTCGTTCAATTTCCCCTTTTTGTCTGTGCATGTTGCGTTACAAAAATGAGTTTAAAAAGTTGAAATCGATTTTTTCGACATACTTTCCCCACACATTGATTCACTGGGGATGGCAACCAGCAAGCTGCTTTGTAAAAGAGAACCAAACTCCACCACTTGTACATTACACCTGTCTTACTGAAACTGAACGGAAGGAGTTTGTAGGAGAGCCTGAAACCTGAAAGCATTTTCTAAAAAGGTACGATTAGGGGGTTTCGGTTCTCCTTTAAACCCACCGTTGCTCCTCCTGGCCGCGCTCAGGTCCCGTACAGACTCCATGCGGTGCTGGTCCACGAGGGGCAGGCGTCAGCCGGCCACTACTGGGCCTACATCTACGACCACGCCAACAAGCGATGGATGAAGTACAACGACATCGCCATCACAGAGTCTTCCTGGGAGGAGCTGATGAGGGACTCGTACGGCGGCATGACCAACGCCAGCGCGTACTGCCTCATGTACATCGCTGAGCGGATCCCGCAGCTCGTCGCAGGTATTCTGCAGCTACGTTAGACAACACATATTCTTTGTCATCTTTTTTGGGGCGAGACTGAAACAATGTTTCCGTACGTTAAAGCCTGGAGATTGTGAAAGATGCTCCGTGACGTGATCCACATATCAGTGGCCAGCAGACGTTTTTTTTCAGCGTGTTTAGCAGTGATAGTAACTCCAGTCTATATGTGTCCTCCCCTATTTTCCATCCATTGCATCCGTTATTTCCCCCACTCCCAGAGGACACGGACGACGAGACAGGGCAGGTCCTGCGGGGGATGGACACCCTGCCTCCCGTTCTGCGGCACTACGTCCACACCGACAACTGCTGGTTCCAGCAGGAGATCAACGAGTGGGAGGAGCAGTTCTGCCAGAGTCAACAGGTCCAGCAGGCCCAGGCTTCGCAGGCCGGAGAGCCCGCCGCCGCTCCGGGCGTCTCCCAGGAAGAGGAGCCGTCCCTGGGCTCCGGCGCCGGCCCCAGCGCCTCCCCTGGCTCTGGCCCAGAGGCTGCTCAACAAACGCCCGTGAAGCGGGAGCCCGAGCCAGAGGAGCAGGGGGATTCAGAACCACCGCTTGAGACACGGAGCGAGAAAGAGGAAATGGTGGAGGTAGCGGAGGAGAAAACGGAGGAGAAGGAGGAGCTGGCAAAACAGGAGCCAGTAGAAGGTTGGTGGTGGTGGGGACGGTGGGAGAAAGCATGAGGGGGTTGGGGGTGACAGAGTCACAAAGTTGAATTTCATGACCCTTAATCACAATTGCAATCTCATCCATGATGCCAGAAGCACCTCCACAGCAGGTGGAGGATTTAATAGCATTCCTCAAAACATACAAATACAAACCATCAACAACTGAACCCATCCTGCCCTCCCTACACTCCTACTCCTCTACTCCTCTCCTACTCCCCTGCTCTCCCTACACTCCTACTCCACTCCTACTCCTCTCCTACTCCTCTCCTACTCTCCTGCCCCCACTACACTCATACTCCTCCCCTACTCTCCCTACACTCCTACTCCTCTCCTACTCTCCTGCCCTCCCTACACTCCTACTCCTCTCCTACTCTCCTGCCCCCCCTACACTCCTACTACTCTCCTTCTCTCTACGACGGCGTCTTCTAGAGCGATCTTCCAGCCCGGCGGCTGTAGAGCGGTCTTCCAGCCCGGCGCCTGTAGAGCGGTCTTCCAGCCCGGCGCCTGTAGAGCGATCTTCCAGCCCGATAACCTCGGTAACCTCCCAGCCAGCGGTGGAGGGCCCTGGCTGTGAGCCAGCGGCCGCAAGCAGATCCACAGCAGTCAGTCCCAGTCAGGACTCCAAGGAAGCCGGTGAACCCAAAGAGAAGGTGGATCCAGTGAGAGATCAGGTGTCACTCGGCCCAACAGCATTCCTCCACACAGACTAGGGGATGTTATTATTAGGGGATATTATTGGTCAGAGATACTAGGCCATATAAACATGGCAATCTGGGTCAGAGCTTCTGTTTCAGTGTTTAGATTACGAAGGGGCTTTTCGAAGACCACATGGGGATGTGTTAAGTTGTAGCCTGCATAAGTTGTATGCAGGCTGGAGGAGGGAGTATTAATAACTGTTCACTAATTGATCATCATGTTATTGGAATACTATATCCGTCATGACAGTTGTGGATATAAATACATATTGTGACGATTTAGGTGATGATTCAGGGCAGGGTTTGTGCATTTCATTGCAATAGTTTAGTTTAGTTCTAGTATGGCTCTCCATTTTCTATCTATTTTTCATTTATTAAAAGTAGCCTACATTTAGCCAGTAATGGTCTCCATTTTAAATTCCTTGCCGTGTCTTCACCATTGGGGGAGGGAGGACATGTTGTTGGGCTACTGTCTCAAAATAGAACATTCCGCTTCTGTATCTACCATTTATTTATAGTTGGGGTGAATTTGTGTGACTCAGAAGTCCCAGCCGACTGACCACCGACTCATTTAGGACTATAGATAGTTAGCTGGCTAATCTTTAAATGCTAGTTATGTCTGGTTATGTTATGTTGAGATAAGATAGCATATTCAAATGCATGACATTTAAGTGCTGCTTGGAAAAATATGACGCATCTCTGCTTTACATAATGTGACTCGTTTTCTTGGCTATTGAGGAGCTATGACAAGTCTACATAACTTCCCTGGGTGGGCTACACCCTTATGATCTCTAGCCTAATAAATAGCCTACTCTCCATATGACATCTAGTGGCCAATATGCATATTGCACGTCATCTATTCACCTATATAACGTCTTTTGCGTCATTAAGTCTTTCAAAATTAATAATAACAAGATTAATTTAAATACAATTCAAAGAAAAGTTAAATAAAATAAACGAACTTAAGCAAATGTAATTTAACAAATATTTTACCAAATGAAACCTTAGTAACTATTTGTTTGCTACACATATTTACAGGCCACTTATTGATTAGAATTTGCCTATTTTATGGTTAGGAAAAAATGTCACGGCCCTTGCCCATGGTACACAAGTAGATGATAGCTAACCTTTTCTCCCTCAGGCCCCTCGGTCCCCCAGCCCTGCTGCAGACCCAGGCAGCCAGAGAGCACCAGCAGCAGCTACAGCCACAGATAGGTCAGCGGAGGAGGAAGAGGAAGGCGACGAAAACGACGCGGAGGTGGCCATCTTGAGTGCGGCCGCCGAGGGAGGCCCCGAGACCAGAAGAGCCGAGGCCGGAGAACCCGGGGGCCGCGTAGAACCCGGGCCGCGCGCGCCCAGGAGCCACCGTGATGTGGAGGAGGACAACCAGGAGGGAGAGGAGGGTGTGGAGCCCCGGCGGCGCCAACGGAGGAGTCAGCGGGCGTCCGAGAGCGAGGTGTCCGAGGTGGAGATCCCCAATGTGGGCAGGATCATGGTCCGGGCTGACGCCGACGGATACAACGAAGAGGTGATAGGATAAGATAAAACTTTATTGACCCTAGATGGGAAATCCAGTACAATCATATTTTCCATTCATAAAATATAATGCTGTGATTCCTTTTGGTGCTCATTGTCAGTTTGTGAGATGTAGGTCTCCTATTTCATTGATACAAATATTTTTAATAAGTGATAACAGTAAAAGATATCGTTAAAGTTAATATGTTGTATATATTGTTATTTATGGCTGGGAAATAGGAAGAGAAGCAAACACCCTCATTATGTATCCATTCAGCAGATAAGTTTTAACCAATCAAGCGTGATTCTGTCTGCTGATGTCGTAGAGCATGCTGACTCCAGCCATGCAGGGGGTCATCATGGCCATCGCCAAGGCCAGACACGTATTCGACACCGACGGACCTGAGGCTGGTCTCATTAAGGTAACGTCCTCCGCCTCCCCGAGTTGGTCTTCCCTCAGGTGTATCTCCTCAGGTGTTACTCACCTTGCAACAGTTCAATATTTTGAAATGATTGCATGCAACAACAAAAAAAAAAACACACCTAAAATTGATAACTGTCAACTAAACATTATGCTGCCAATACCAATATGGTGTTTCCAGCACACATTTTGAAAAATGCCATGTATCAGCTTTAAAATAATATAACTGACATACATATGGGACTATTAAAATCAATCCTACAAAAGAATCAACAATTCTTAGCATTATTGTGTTATGATGTGTGTGTTATTATGTAATGGTTTCCAATGTACTGTCTGTATATTGTCTATTTGACATTATATTGACAGTATATTGTGTATACGGGCCTAGTCCTAGAGAGCTTGGACCAGTGCTGCTCAGTGTGTTGAATACAACACGCTTTCACATGCTTATGACCTCAACTCGAGTCCTGAACTTACCGGCTCGCAGGCATTCCACGAGGAGTACTCGCGGCTCTTCGAGCTCTCCCAGGAAGAGAGCTCGCCGGAGGCTGACGTGCGGCTGCACCACGCCCTGGTCTACTTCTTCCAGAACAAGGCCCCCGGCCGCATCATCGAGAGGGCTCTGCTGGAGCAGTTCACCGACCGCAACCTCAGCTTCGACGACAGGTGCCGGATTCCGGGGATGATGTATCCGTGTTACGTGGATTTCTGTCTTTCTGTACCCCCTGTTGTCAACATAACACAGTCTGCATGGATATGAGTAGAATAGGTTTCGGGGAGCCACTGCTATTCATGTTGGAGAGGTGTGAAGAATACACCATGCAAGGTTTTAGATATCGCGGTATTTTTCTGAATATTCAGATAATTCGCGTTTCGCACTTTCCTATCGGTCGGATCGCTGCATGCGTCTCCTCGTATTCATTCACCGCGAGAGACAAAAAGTTAAATAAAACAACAAAGAAATTCAAGCTAGTAAACGCCTACATTTCGGAGTATTTTTGGTGAAAGATAGTTGTGAGGTGTACCGTGTTTGAGAGTTGACGTTGCCCTTCCCCCGCCTGCAGGGCCGTCAGCATCATGAGGGAGGCGCGGTCCAAGCTGCGTCTGATCAGGCCAGAGGACATGGACATGGACGAGTACTTGGTATGCACTAATTACTACCAGAAAATCTACATAAAGAGCTTCTCACCATTGTAAAGGCCCTCTGAAGGGTTTATTAATATTTAGCAATGATCTTTTCTATTTCATTGCATTAAAGATTAAATTGGCATTATTAGTAATAACCAACATCATTGAGTGCATGGCTAAAACTACATAATGATACTAAATGTTGACATGCTAGACACCACGTAGGATTCCCAGGGCCCTTAAAAATCTAATTAAATAATAATTTACCCCGCAGACCAGACTAGCCATGATTTCATAAGCACAATGACTAATATGTTACCAGATGGGCGAAACACTGTTTAATTACCAAATATCACTCAATTTATCTTCAACACAAAAGTGTTGATGATGAGTAATCATCCGTGTCATCTGTCACTAAAAGGCAAAGGTGGCCTGTTAGACTTTAGTGTGCGGGGGAATCTACCAGCAGGGTAGGATGGTGGTAGTCTAGTGGGTAAGGAACAGTGCTTCCAGATGGAGCACCGGAGAGTCATGGGTTCGATCCCCGGGTCTGCCACCATTGTACCCCTGAGGAAGGTACTTAACCCTGAGTTGCTTCAGGGGAATGTCCCTGAAATATGTAAGTACTTGTAAGTCGCTTTGGATAAAAGCGTCTGCTAAATGCCCTAAATCTAAATCTACCCCACTTAACTATCAGCCCTTCATAGGGCTGTAAAATGACAGCTGATTGTAATTCACTATTATTATTATTGATTACTCTGTAACCTAGCTGCTGTGATTGTGTGCAGGAGTGGAAGGATGACTACAGGACGTTTCGGACAGTGTTTATCTACCTTCTCACGGGGCTGGAACAGTACCAGCATGGAAAGTAGGTGTTGTCATGACGACCCCCTCATCTCGCTCACCTCTTCATCACTCCACAGTTAGACACAAACCCCAATATGTACTGTGAAAAGTACAATTTTGTACCTACCACTATAGTATTTGACCGTGTATATATGTGTCCGGTTTTTTTTTTTAATCATTAGAACTACAATTCCTCCTGTATGGAAAGGGGCCATGGTTTGTCTGTAGCCAGGGTCAAGGAAGGGTTAACACTTACTGCCCAACCCTGTTGCTCTGAAGCTAACTGAAAACAAAGAAAGAAAGAAAAACAACAATTCCCTTCAGTCCCCACCCAGAAAATATAGCATATAAAATACTTGGATGGTATTGTGATCATTTGGGCTAGTTGACTCAACCGTGGCCGGTTGATATGTATTGTCTGTATATACACGTGTATATATTGTCACCTCTGCGTCCCGTGTGCAGGGTCCGTGAGGCTCTGAGCTACCTGGCCCACGCCTACCAGAGCAACGCCTCGCTGCTGAGGAAGGGGGAGAGGCGTGGCGTGAAGCAGTCTGTCATCGCACTTTACCGGAGGAAATGCCTCTCGGTGAGTAGCCTGCCATCCTGTGACAACAGCACCATCTACGGTGAAACTGGAGTCGTTGCAATTCCTTGTGATCGCTTGCAAGTCACTGCCCCCATAGACTATGGTAGTGTCACGGCATGGCACTAATTAGAATTATTCAGAAACATTTAATATTTAATAAATATTCATTTAATATTTGTTTTTCCACATTTGTAAATTTTTCGACCCTGGTTGTGCGGGGGAAATAAAGTTTCTTGTATCTGACGCTATCTGTCATCTCATCCCATCTGACCCGGGCCAGGCGCTCAACGAGAGCGCGTCGCAGCTGTTCAAGAGCAGCGACGAGACAGAGGTGGAGGAGGGCGTGGCCATCATGAACGACGCCATCATCCCCTGCCTGCACCTGATGGCACGCGACGCCACGCTGGCCCCGGAGGACTCCGACGCCGTGGAGAACATCCGCGGCCTCTGGTGCACGTGCCTCAGCCCCGACATGGACGGTGAGGGGGGGTCCGGGAGGGGGGAACCGCACCTGACCTGTGGAGTTGCGGGGGGGAGGGAAAGACCACCTAGTGGTGGCGTTCCAAAGCTGAACGAGTAACGCGTGGAATTTCCCCATTGACCGTTTGCAGAGAAAAAAACACCACGGTGTTCCACTATGGGGCCGTTTCACTTACCCTCCCTATAAGCATGTTTTAGCAAAGCAGCGATGTTTCCAGCCCCCTGATATTCAACCAGCATCGTTTGGGTGTTGGCTCTCTACACAAAGGGAAGACAGAAAGCAGTATTTGTGCTGATTCCGTAGTGTTGTCGTGGTTACCACGTTGCATCACGTTCGTCTCACATGTCGTGGACGTTCACAGCACATACGGTTAGAAACTGCAGGGACCTTCATCCTATAATCCAACAAAATCCCATGTCCAATGGATCAATAGGAGAAATGCTGATCAGCAACGACTGATCTTCCAGCCTGAGAATCCATGATAAGTGTCCAAGTCCTTATGCTCTCCTCTCCGGTCCACAGACTCCCTGCAGGTCAAGCTCTGCGAGATCCTGCCCAGGATCCTGGACAGTTCGGCGGAGATGGTGGTGCTGAAAGACCCTCCCAAAGTCCACGGCAACTTCCCCCACGACCTGTGTAGCCGTCTAGCCGCGGTCATGGAGTCCATCCAGAACACGTCCATCGTCATCAAGTGAGGAAAAAGGGAAAGGTTGTTGATCCATGGAGTTCCCTAGCGGAGCGACCAGGGAAAACCATCTGGATCCCCCCCCACCCCACCCTGTACAGGGTTTACAGACACTAGACATGTGTAGCATAGCAACAGGTCATATCTGTGATATGTGTTTTTATATGTTGTTTTATATGACTTTTTAACGTGATTTATTTCACCGGAAAACATCCAGCTGCAGTAGACAATTCCACACAGAGAGAGAGAGAGAGAGAGAGAGAGAGAGAGAGAGAGAGAGAGAGAGAGAGAGAGAGAGAGTTACAGAGAGTAACAGAACACTGAAGTCAACACTACAATTCAAAATGCAGAGACAGAATGGTAGACAGCCCTACCAGCTCCTTGAATGGTTTAGAATAGTGCCTGGTGAGTCCACTTTCCACCAAACCAAACCAATCACAAGCAGCTATTGTTATAACAGGTGTTGCACCATGAATGGTTCAGTTGTTTGGGGTGTCTTGTAAACCATTACCTTACTTGGCGGGGCTGAATAAGTGGTCGAATGGAATGAGATCATACACGCACAATTTATATGAATTCTCCAAATCGGGACTTGCAGTGAACTGAATGAAGTATATAGATGATCGATTCTAGGTGCTGAACAAATGTACTTTGTTTACACAAATCCTCCATTTCACACTGCTTCTCACTTCACAGCCGTGATGATTAATAAAGTGTTGAAATTCCTCGTGGACATTTCCTTTATTTCCTATAGAAATATTGTTTTTGGGTGATAACTAAGTGGTAATGTATAAAGGGACAAGTAAAAACTGTATTAGTAGTAGTAGATGATTATGCCTGTGATTTGAACATTAAATGTAGCGAATACATTTTTTTTCAGAGGACCAATTTGCACTTCTCTGCATGTCTTTTCTTATTTGAAAGCTAGTGTCCGAACGTATTTTATACAGTCTAAGTGGATCACCATCATGTCATATGCACTGTTGTGTATGGGCAAGGATTTCAAGCAAGAACACAACTCGATGTCAATGTATATTCTTTTTTTTTTAAGCAATAAGTTATTTGATACAGAAGTGTGAATAAATGGTTACTCATTGAAGGGCCACACAAAACAAAAGACATTCACTCACTCGGGTCATGAACATACAAGATATGTTTGTTTATCAGTGCAACTGATCACACCCTTCCACCAAGCCAAACATGATACGACTCTATGGTAAATATGATATGGTGATATGAATGGACATATGCAATCCATAGTACATGTAACACATGCAAACTAAACCGACGTGAATGTTTTAATGTCACACACACACACACACACACACACACACACACACACACACACACACACACACACACACACACACACACACACACACACACACACTCACACACACACACACACGCACACACACACACACACACACACACACACACACACACACACACACACACACATGTACACACACACACACACACGCACACACACACACACACACACATGTACACACACACATGTACACACACACATGTACACACACACATGTACACA
>OOFB01030366.1:36730-39230 GCA_900323305.1 Trachyrincus murrayi
AAGACGCCCTGAATTCCCCCGGTGAGCTTATTGTCATAAGCATTACAGGTTGGTTATAATACCCTGTATTAATATTAATAATACAGACACTACAGGTTGGTTATAATACCCTGTATTAATATTAATAATACAGACACTACAGGGTGGTTATAATACCCTGTATTAATATTAATAATAGACACTACAGGGTGGGTATAATAGCCTGCTCTAAAGACAGTAAGGACAGCTATACCTCTTCTCTGTCCCTCTTGACTCGCTCCAACTCTGTCTTCAGACTGGAGCAGGAGGCTGGGGGGAGACAGCGGGTGGAAACTCATTATGGGATGGTTACAGAAGACACTTGGAATGCCGAGGCCCAGCCGACGCTTTCAGGATGCAGAAAAGCTTTGTGTGTGTATGTGTGTGTGTGTGTGTGTGTGTGTGTGTGTGTGTGTGTGAGAGAGAGAGGCATAGCTGCTTTGCTGTAAAGAGTAGCTAGGCACCGTTAGTAGTGGGTTAATTTTTACAAAAGCGCGAGTTAAAATTAAAAAAACATATATATCCACAACTAAGACATCTAACCATGAAGCTGTCTGTCAGACACACTGAGCCGTGACTACTTCCAGTAAAGGGTTCTGATTAGGTGTCGGAAAATAAGGTGTTGGACCATGCACTACATTGGCATTGCTCACAGCAAAGCATGAGAAACCCTTTGTCAATATGACACACTGGCAGCTCTGGCTTTATGTGACCTTCATCTGAGGTAACCCGAGGTCCCACAGAGGTAAATCATAGAAAATATAGCCGCTTTTATTGTGAAATGCTGCGATGTCCAAGCTATGACACAGGGCAGCTCTTGGCGAATGCGATCCAAGACACCTCTATGCATGTGAATGGTAAAGCACGGGGGTTGCAGTCGTCCTGTGCAATAATTAGTAGGATGCTGCTATAAAACACACACGCACAAGCAACGAGAAAGCTTTGTTCACATTGTAGGCCGTACCTTCCAAGATGTCTTCCAACATAAATCAACGAAAAGTGGGAGCAGAGTAGAGAAATGCATTAAAAACGATGAAGAATACCGCGAGGATAAACCACAGCTCTTGAGCAATACAAAATAAACAGTGCAGCTCTCGGCGGAGGGCCACAACTGCAACGTTTACAAACACTATCCACATGCATTTAATCATCATCGTGTCATCAAACTCCAAACTATTGTCTAACTTCTTTCTCCAGAAAACATCTCAGATGACACGGTAAACGGGAACGTGTGTTTCAGAGGTACATGAATTTAATCGGCACCTTGTTTCACCACCAGGTGTGAGGCTGATTAGTCATTACAAGCCATTTGAAAATCTATCCACTTCTGACACCACAAATGGGAGTGGCCACCCAGATGAATGACAGATAAATAAACTCTTCTGTCACCTACCCCGGTGGACTGGAGTTGATCTATCTATCTATCTATCTATCTATCGATCGATCGATCCACCTATCTATCAGACATCTGGGTGGACACTCCCATTTGTGATGTCACAAACTATCAGACACTTGAAATGCAACACAATAGGAGGGCCAACAGTCAAATTAAAAAGAAAAAACTAAAACCTACCGATCTCCTCTTTGCAGCCCTCGATCTCCAGCTGCAGAGTCTCCTCCAGGTTCTCCTTGAGGCACTGCTCCGCCTGGATCTGCTCCTTGAGGAACAGGACCTCCGCCATCAGCCTCTCCTCCAGGTGGTCGGAGGCCGTGCGCTCCGTCACCACGGCCTGCCGCAGCTGCAGCACCAAGGGCTGGAGCTCCTGGAAGAGACGGGCGCCGTGCGGGGGTTGAGAATTGGGTCAGAGGCGGATGGCAGTGGAGCGGCCAAATCGTGTTAAATCATGCAACAAAAAGACAGGATCGTTTTCAGGTCAGTGAGGAGCAGTGTTGCGGGTATGTATAAAAACACTATTAACACGACGGTATATTATCACACTCACAGCAACATAACACCGTACATCATACTAGGGCTGGGCGAAATGGAGAAATGTATTATACACACAATAATTACGGGTAATTTTACACGATATCGATAAATATCACAATATGCTTATGAATTCAAAACAGCATTCTAAACAGTCTAACTGACTAACTCTACTATAAAACTGGGTACCACGAGGAGTCGAATCTTCATTTCAGGATGAGACAATACCATTCAAAGACGATGAACAATAATACAGAATTATTGCCCAGCCCTACATCATACTACGCCATATAATAAAGAATCCACTGATGAACTAAATAAAATATAATGTCCAAATCCATTAGGTCAATGCTAATACCTGGTTTTTGTAGCGTTTCATTTAAACACACACACACACACACATGATATTTCATGTACGCTTCTCCTTCCCCGGCCCGGAAAGAATGTGAGGGTCACTGACTGGTGCGATCTCTGGTGTAACAACAGCAGATTTCATGAGAAGGAGGCGTACTTGCACGGTGCCGGGCATGGTGAAGCCCTCCTGCTGCTGAAGCT
>OOFB01030366.1:41730-56693 GCA_900323305.1 Trachyrincus murrayi
GGCAGGTAAGCGATGTCCGCGGCGTGGGAGATGCTGGAAAGCAGCGAGGCCGTCTCCTCCTGCTCGGGGGTCATGGCCTTGATGGCCTTCTCCTGGTCCTTGGTGAGCAGGAAGTGGCTGGCCGTCAGCTTGATGGAGCTGATGGACAAGGCGTCGCAGAAGCTGTCCGAGGCCCCGCAGTCGGCGCCCACCAGGGGCCCGAAATCCGACTCGGAGTCCAGGTGGCTGGCCGACTTGGCCTTGTGGTTGTAGCCCCCGAGACCCTGCGGGGCACCCGGGGAGGAGCCCAGGCTGTCGGTGGACTGGACCCGCCGCAGGCTGTCCCGGAAGGGGTCGGAGGGCGCACCGGCCACCACCTCCGTGTCCAGCGAGTGCATGGAGCCGTGAGTGCTGTGGTGCTGGGGAGGGGTTAGAGGAAGGTTACAACACTGGATGTGAGAGAAATGCATGGCAGGGGTGTTCAAGTCAGGAAGAACCAACACCAGAGAAGGGTATAGATATAGAGGTCAATTAGTTGTACCTTTTTACTGCAATTATTTATAATTCAATTCTAAATTCTAAGTAGATCACTCTGCTGAATCCAAAGTGTTTTTTAGGAAAACTAGGATGACATAGTAATATAAACTTGTGTTTCAGCAGCACACACATTAAGACACAAAATGTACACACTTGAAATCAAAGAGCGGGGTCAATGTAGTGAAACTAACTCTGCAAATGTGCATATATTCATGTTTCTCATTCAAAGATCCCGTTTGGCCAGTTGATGAACACCATGTTTGTTTGTTTATGTTTGAAGACAACAACGGCCTTCGGGGTAGAGTTATGAAATGTCCTGGTACCTCTTCAACGCTCAGGCCCAGGAACATGTCGTCCAGGGGTTCTGTGTTATCCCCCCCCTCGTCATCCTGGAGGTCCTGCACCTGGCTGAGACGGTCATCCTCCTCCTGGGACACACACACAGACACACACACACACACACACACACACACACACACACACACAAACAAACACTTATTTCATTTACCTCGTATAGGTTTCGTGCACTCGCTCAAAACAAACCACACCACATTTTAAAAATAAAATCTGGGCCAAATGAAATATCACAACATTTGTATGTTTTCTTCAGCATTAAATACATGGAACAAAAAGGGCCATTCAGGGATAACGGCCAAACAAGAAAGTGATGCATTATGTGCGATCCAGCAGTCCTGCTGTGTTATAGCAGAACTTCTGGGGGGAGACGGCACAAAGCCTGGGCCGGAAACCAGGACTGCAAGGGGCGGAGCTACGCCTTGTTTCCCTTTTTTGGTTTCCGGAGATACTCTACCGAAGAGAAGCTCATTTGTATAAGTGGGTGAAGCTTTCAGAAGGGGATTTCTACAGTGGCCAGTCTACACGGTGTTCATTTTAAACCTTTATGGACACAGTTTACTACTGCTGGCCGAGTTTGTGTTCGCCTATTACTCGCTTAGATATCCCCTCCTCCAGCAACATGATTGGTCGAAAAAACTAATATGAGAAAGTGAAATGCCCCGTTCATCCAGAGTTGGGCTCCTCTGCCATCAGACTTTAGACATTAATCTAAAGTCTAGATTTGTGAGAGTACATAATTGGTGACTGTTAAAAAAAAACCGCTGTCACCGACTAAAATGTGCATGTACGCCTGCGGGCGGACACACACACACACACACACACACACACACACACACACACACACACACACACACACACACACACACACACACACACACACACCTGGTCCTTCTTCTTCATCTCCTCCACCTGGCGGAGCTGCTCGGAGGAGAGCACGCTCTCGATCCGCTGCATGTCCCTCATCAGGAGGCGCTGGGACTCCAGGAACTGGTCGTTGGCCCGCTGCCAGGTGTGCTTCAACTGGTTGTGCTGCTGGCGCTCCAGCTCCAGCTTGTGACACACTGGCCCAGTCACCCCGGGGGACAACACACAGGTAGAGTTAGGGGAGAGTAGAGTATTCACCCCCGGGGGGGACAACACACAGGTAGAGTTAGGGGAGAGTAATAGTAGAGTAGAGTATTGAATAGAGGAGAGGAAGAGTAGAGTAATAGTAGAGGAAGAGTATTGAGTAAAGTATTGAGTAGAAGAGGAAGAGTATTGAGTAGAGTATTGGGTGGAGGAGAGGAAGAGTAGAGTAATAGAGTATTGAGTAGAATAGAGTATTGAGTAGAGTAAAGTAATAGAGCAATATTGAGCAGAGTAGAGTAATAGTACACAGAGGTAAAGTTACAGTAGAGTAAGCATAGAGTATTGAGTAGAGTATTGAGTAGAATAGCATATTGAGAGTAGAGTAGAGGTTAAATGAGGACAGTTTGACCATAATGTAAATAAACATCCGTTCTACCCCAGTGTTGAAGACACAACACTGTCCTCTGATACGCGTTTTGTGCAGAGGGACACGAATGGAGGATGTGTTTGGGTTTGAGAATAATATTTTGAAAAGAACACGAAACGACGAGATGCCGACTATTGTGAATAACTGTCATTGTCTCGTGAATGTATTTTTAGAAAGCGTTAAAGCGCCGTACAGCTCCATTGTAGCGGTGTGGTGTCGGAGAGTTCAGCGGTCACATGGGCAAACACCACAAATCACACACACAAAACTATCTGTTAAAAAGAGCCACAACATGAACTAGTCTAAGGGGGGGGCCGCCTCTGAAAGACGCACTCAGCCATTTTATAAGACCCTTCGCTTGGAGTTGCAATTGTGTCTCCATTGTCCCCAGACCAATGTTTTCTATGAACACTCGTTGCCCGCAACCACCTCAGAGAATACAAAGAGGGAGACTGTTGGCCAAAACCAGGAAAGAAGGAACCATTTAAAAAAAAAAAATTAAATAAGCAAGGGAAATTCATCAAATGTAACCTCTGTCACTTAAAGCTGCATGATATAACTCGGCACTTTGGCAGCCACTCTGGCCGTGATAAAATAAAAACTGCACTGCGTTTTAAAAACCGCACATTCCCCACTCAGTCGCTGTACTGATACAAATACGCGTGGAACGCTATTGTAAAGATAAGACATTACATGACATTGCCTGTCGCCTGCTGTTCCATCACAGTAGGCTAACTGGAACTGAGCTAGGCTATTTTGATCTCCAGCTACCTACACAAGACATGCAAGCATCAGAATCGCATAGTAAATTATACACCTCCCCCTCGACAAATGGCATCTCTGTAACTCGCTGATTCGGATAAACTGTGGTTGTTGAGATGGATAACTGTGTACTGTGATGTTATTCAATAAGTCATGCACTTTTGATGGACCCCAACAGCAGCGAGTAATCGATAACCATAACTTACAAGAAACTTAACAACGCGACCACCCGTCTTCCTCACTCATAATATTCTTTCTGTTTCTTATTATAAAATGGAGGCTACCATGGCAGTCGTTTTTGCTGCGAATGTCTCCCCAAATAAACTAGTACAAAAACATCACTAAAATGACTGTCAATTGACAGCCCTACTACTCCTCAAACTAATATTCATGCAGCAACGTCAATTAATGCGTCACGTAGGCACATGTAGGCGTTATTGTTGCAACTCAATGTTATTTATTCATGTAGGCACATACAGATACCTATCGATAAGAAGTGATGCCATTTTGGCGTGTGTGTGGGTCATCGACAGGTCTTCCATCTGTCATATGCAGCACCAATAACTACTACTACTGGTCAGTACACTGAAAATATACTATAAAATAGTTATCTCATGCAGCTTTAAATGTGCTATATGTAACAATGACAGAGTGTTTAAAATGGGTACTGCAGTCCAAATTCACAATATCTTTGAGAGTTGTAGAGGTTCGTTCAGGCTGAGGACACTGACACGAACACGAGCGCAAGACGAGCCGAGTGTAACATTATATGAGACGAGCGCAAGATTAAGACTCCAAGATTTACCCGTGTTTTAGCACAGCTGTGGCCATGGAGCTTTTTCGGAGGACAAAGCTTTTTAGGTCGGGTATATTCTATTACAATCTCAGTTGATTCAGTTCGTTTGCTTGCTTCCATGGCTGCAGCACGCTGTGTTTGTGCGGCAATTTGTTTCATACCTGGCAACCCGGGGTACTCTGAGAATAGTACACACAGATCAAAACAAGAACAGACGTTCCGGCCCAGCATGGAAATTTCAAAGGAGAACATACTGGCTGTAGCATTGTGGTCAGAGAAGCCAGTATTTCGACTTGGCATGTTTCCTTAATCTCTGATGGGCCATCATGGTCATTTTATGATTTAGTACAGTAAATATTTTCCATATAGCACCTTTAAGGTAAATATAAGCATCATCTAAAAAAATAAAGGTTAACATCATCATCATCATCATCATCATCAAGGACATGAGGCCTTTGATTTACTGCAAGCCACTGGGCTCAACCTAACCACATAAAACCAGCAGGCTGTAGTCCTTAAATTCAATGACTTCCCAAACACTGATTGGTTGAGGCAGATGGCCGAGGAAGAAAAACAACCGCTAGGCAAGAAAAATGCATGTAGAGTATGGAAGAAAATATTGACCACAAACACAAGTACTCCAGTGGCCACCTCATTCGTTGTGCTCACATGTCTAGCCTTAAATGACCATATACTTGGATGAAATGAACCAGATTTGAATTTCATGTGCAGATATATGATATATGCGCATGTGCAATTCCCTATGATTATGTTCAATCAACTATTGTACATTGCCTTCTTGACTGAACAGCACGTTTCCTCCACTAAACAATATACATAGTCTGCACAATCTACTAAATTGATGAGCATTTTTCTTTTACTCGATTTTTTTGTAAACTTAAACTAAGCATAAAACCAACATATTTGTAGTTGAAATTACAGTATAATCATAGGGGCAAATAGCTGGAAAGTAAGTGACACCGAACCCAATATTATGGTATAAGCAACAAATCGAGTTACACACGAGTGTGGTCTTAAATCTGCATACAAATACCTCATGAAGTCAAACTTACAACCCCTTCAATAAGAGCCAAATATGGAAAAAACAGCTCTCCAAGTACTCCAAGCTTAGTTACCCAAGGGTTTGGTAACATTTCTGAACTAGGTTGGCATTCCAGTTGTCAACTAATCTCCCATATGACTCTGCGTTTACTACAAACACCTTTTTAAAATCATATCTGGCATTTGTGTTGTTCAGCTTATTGCTATTATTTTGCTCAACACTGGTCTATTGTCTGTAGCCTAGCTATACGGCGACATGCCCAATATCGTACGTAGAGATGTCAATACATCTCTACATAATGTTACAGATTCACTGACAGTGAGCACTGGAAAACTTTAGTCCTCTACATTTCAGACAAGCAGGCAACAAACAAGCGATCAAGCGGTGAATGACTCAGTGAGATGTGCAAAAGCGTTACATTACACATTACACATCACCATCAGCTACACCCACACTGAGGGGATCCCTCTGGCCGTTCCATCAGACACCCGATCACCATGTGGAACCAAGCGGGTAACCCAGATGCTGATGCAGATGCAGATGCTGAAGTATGCAGGATGTAATAAAAACGAACTAAAGTTTAACTGATCCTAAAGCGTAGATTTATGCTCGCCGTGATGCGCCATTCGCAAAGTCCGCGGGCAGTCCATGCACGGCCATGGCATTTATAGTATAGTATAGACTATAAATTAGGCTTCGGTCACCTTCGTGGAGCTCCTTGCGTAGTTTCTCAGCGTCTTCCTGCAGCACGGACTTCTGAGTGTTGAGGACGGCCACGTACATCTCCAGGTCTGTGCGACACGACTTCTCCGCCTCCAGCACGTGGTTGAGCTCTTTCACCTGTTAGAAAAAGATGCATCTCAAACATTTGTTTTGAAATCACATTATTATTATTTTTGTTCAGCAGTATTCACCTCTGTTGTACATAATACACTGGTTAGTACTCAGTACTAACCATAATACCATCTTGCATTGTACCATCTGGGAGTCACTAACATTGAAGACCATTTTATCTGGGGGTAACTGGCCCTGAAGACCTTTCTGAAGACCTTTCTATCTGGGGGGTCACCAAACTTGAATATCGTTTTATCTGGGGGTCACTCACTGACCTTAAAGACCTTTGTATCTGGGGGTCACTCACTAACCTTGAAGACCTTTGTATCTGGGGGTCACTGACCTTGGAGGCCTCCAGCTCCTTCACCCTGTCATCAGAGGTGGTCAGCCTGGCTTTCAGAGCAGCGATCTCCTGCTCCATGGGCATCACCACGGACCGCAGTTTCTCTGCATCCTCCTGGGCCTGTTAACGAGAGGGAGTCTTGATTAGTGCTGGGAAAAACACCACATGGGCAACAACACACGCTGTGCCATTTGTGGCAAGCCAGGGCTGTTCTACAATCCTATTTTGTGGCGGTAAACAACCATGAAAAGAGTGAGTGAGACCCATTTGAACAACCCAAATCGGATAAAGACGGTCAGTTTCTCATTGCCTCTTACAATAGTGCGTTTCTTCACAATACTTTAGCACCAAACCAAACAGGGAGCCTGAGAGAGCCTTGCTGTAGGAGATTCATGACTATGTCATAACTTTAACGGGTGTTCCCTCTGGGTCATTACTCAATAGCTGACGCACTTTTATTAGACAGCAGAGCCATTACAACACATGTGGATGTTTTGATTTTACACTTGCATGAGTGCACTTTTTTACACTTGTATGAGAGAGAGAGAGACACACACACATTCAATTACTTGAATTACCTGAACAAAAAACTGATAGAAATGTGTGGGTTACAATACAGAGTGTGTTAGAATAATGTCCCAAGTAGGTAAGCAGTTTATGTTGGCTATGAAGAGCTTACCGATTTGGCTCATAAAAGGTTGCATGATGCACAGGGTAATATTTAGTTTCTCAGTTTCAGTTTCCTGTATTTCAACCTTTTCTGTCTAAAGCGATTTCTTCTACAAAATATAAAGTCTGCGGCGACCCTCCGGCAAACGCTTGTCATTTACTTCTGCTATTGTCGCTTATTACCAGCTACACATTTCCAAAAGCACTGAGAACAAAGAAACACTGCAACAAATATAGGAACGGAAACTTATTTTTGACTAGACTCACCATTTTTAAATGTACCTTCTAGTGATTTCAACGATTGACCTTTTTTCTAAAATGTCTGACAGAATAGGGTTGACTACACATGAAAGTGTTTTTTTTAAGTATTAATCTAGCCTATAACTTCATATTTTGCTACATTATTATATCCACATGTATACATACATTACAGTCATACAGTATATAAATGTATGACTTCAAACTTAAATAATGTTTGTTTTGTACACAAATCAAGAAAATCTTTACATGTGCTGATGACTAATTGTGAGCCTCCTACGAGCAGATGGTCTGGTGGTGGAGGAAGTGGTGTTATGAGTTCTTCTTATGACTCAAAGTCGTCCAGACTAAAGAAAGGTGCACAGACTTTCAGAGGAGCCTCTGATGTCCACCATCATTAACGGGAAAGTGTGAGATCATGCATCAGTACTATAACTAGTCGGGGACTATTAGTGATAATAAATTGAACTTTGATGCAAATACAGACGTAATCTGTAAGAAAAGCAGTCCAAGACTGTTCTTTTTAAGATACCTGAGAAATGTTTATGTGGACAAAACACATTAAAAAAACTTGAGTCCGTTTGAACTTTTACAATGATCTGCTGCTTGGGCAGCCTCGGTCAGAAGAATAAAAATAAACTTGTGAACATGAGGGGAAAGATCATTGGGGCGAGCCTCCATAATCGCTCTCACCTTCACCAAGTCAGAGCCCCTCGAAAGGCTCAGGCTACTCCATTATATTCCCAGCACCCTGTGTATAATGAGTTCCAGCTACACTCATCGGGACGCAGCAGGTTCTGCTTTCCAAGGTGTGGATCGAAAAATATATATAGACTATAGTTAAAGACAATAGTTAAAGACTATAGTTAAACAGGCTAGGAAAATGATTGCTGACCCCTCCCATGTCCTGTATTCAGAATACCTACACGCTACAGGGTTCACTAAATACAGGAAAAGATACCTGAATAGGTATAAAAACGAATCTCCTAAACTCAGGACATAAGGAGCGTGTGAAATGAGAGGCTGTGTTGCATGTACTTGAATGCACTTATGTCTGCACTTGTTTGTGCTATGCACTTTATGTCTGTTCCTGCACCGTAATTCTATGTATTCTTATTTTCATGTGGCGGCCGTTATGTCAGAGACTAATTTCCCTGGGGACAAATAAAAGTAACGTTGAATCTGGAAAGCCAGCCATGTTCGACAGTATCAAGAGTAACTCACCCTCTTCATGTCGTCCTCCAGGTTCTCCTCCTCCTGGCCGTCGGTGAGCCTGCGGCGGAGCTCGCCCAGCTCGCGCTCCACTGCCTCCCGGTACTGGTTCCACTGGGCGCGCTCCTGGTCCAGACGCTGGTGGAATTGAACCTCGTACTCACACACGGTGTCTGCACCCAGTTCGGCGGGAGGGAGGAAGAGAACAGGGAGAGAATGAGCTTGGCCGTGCTCAGTTCTGTATTCATCTCAGACCAGCGATTGGTGTGTCTCTCTCTAAAACGTTAGCTGTAGTGTCTTTATACCTGCAGCTCTCCTTAAACTATGCATCAAAAACTGCATTTAGAAGACCGACTGAGTTTTGACTGACCGCAATCATTTATTGGACTTGACATACTGCACGAGACCTTTTGTGCCGTTATGCGGCATCTGCTACACATTCAAGACATAGACAGTGGAGCATGTTAAACAGAAGAGGATAATGTTACCTAGTGAGTAGGTTATAGGTAATGGTTACACTAAATGCTAGGATGAACATTTTAAATAAATTAATTATAGAAATTATTTGTTTGTTGAATTGAATAATACAATGACACACACTCACACACAATATAAACTCACACACAACTAAAAAACACACTCTCACTCACACACACACACACACCCACCCCTCTCCCTGCAGGTTACCTTTCATGATGGCCTGTAGCGAGGCCACCTCCTCCTGCCACTGGCTGCGGACCTGGTCGATGGCCTCTTGCTTGGTGCTCTCCGACACAGTGGCCACCTCCTTGATGTTCTCCATGTCGGCCTGCGCCTGGGCCAGCTGGGCCCGCAGGGCACTTCGCTCCGCCTGGGCCCCGTCCAGGGAGGCTGCCTGCCTCTTCAGCTCCTCTGGTAGGCAGAGCGAGAGAGAGAGAGAGAGAGAGAGAGAGAGAGAGAGAGAGAGAGGCGGAGGGAAGTTAGAGGCCATCCAAGACATGGTGCCGAAATTCAAATGAGAAATGGGATTTGGGGAGGGGTGAGGTGTACAAATGAAATAGGAGTGTGTGGGGGGGGTCTGACCTAGTAAATACATGTGTGAGTGAGTGAGTGAGTGTGAGTGAGTGTATGTGTGTAGAGTCCTACTCGACTCACCCTCCTTGGACATGTAGAGTTCCTTTAGCTTGGCCCGCTTATGGTTGAACTCTGCCTCCATCTGCTCCTTGACCTTGATGAACTCGGCTCTCTCCTGCTCCAGGGCGGCTACTCGCTGCTGGAGCTCCCCTGTGTCATGTGATGTGTGGAACAACAACAACATGTGTAAATATCTCTAGATTACGACCAACAACGTTGATATTTACAAATATACATCTGCAAATGTTAATGTCCCTTGTAGTTTTGTGCCGGGAGTTAATATCCGATATTAAATGCGTTACAGATCATGGTTTTTTTATTATTTGTTGTTCATTGTGAGGCGAGAGAAATGGACCACAATAGAGTGAAAACACATTGTGTTTACGACATTGTGCAGATACAGAGGCATAAAACAAGCCATAACAATACACTATAATTTATTCTTAAAAGGGAAGACAGTGACAGTGATGGGTGACACACCAACAACAATATTTTGGGGTAAACATTGTTTTGATCAATAAATTAATTGGTTATCACAAGTGGATAAACTGAGTACTAAGAAAAGACAAACTTGAAAAAGAAAAAACTTTGGAAAGAAGGGACTTTCCAAAACATGACACCATCTGTAATCATCTTTCCTGATAAAATCACCAACAATACTAACACAATCTTATGCAACATCATGCAGCGTCCAGTCATTGAAACTCAACCTCAAGTCTACGCGCAGTCATATTAGTTTCCGGACGGTTAATTTCCACACAGAAAATATGCTTTTTGCAGAGTATGCAAGCATACTCCCATATTACAAATTAATGAAAAAATAGTGTTCATTTGAAACAGATTATGGAGCCTGACTATGTAAACCAAAGTACAATGTTCCACCTTAAAGCCCCAGTTCTGAAACATTCTTCTTTTTTTTCCACCAGCCTATGGGAAGGTGTTATGCTATTGAAGGTGACAGCATTTCATATTTAATGTTTAGTTTGTCCATTTGTCAAGATGTCTTAATAATCACCTCAAAGTATAACTATATCGGCTAAATACAAACACCCCCTCAAAGTGTATCATTGTGGTCGATAGGGTAGAGTTCCTACCCTTGTATCATACATATACTGTACATAGCTTTGTTACCTTTGGACTGTACTAAACACAGGAAAATGCACATAAAACATATGTTTTTTTTTATTTTTTATTGCACCATCATATAAATCGGGAACATGTGAACATCCCCCCGGAGACACAAACTCAACTTCCAGCCTGCAGGAATATTCTGTACCAAGAGGAACATTGAGACTAGCATTGTTCCTATTGTTCAAAATGTTGCTGATATTGCACAATACTTTGGATAAGGACCCACATTAGCATGGGAGATTAGAATGTCAAAAGTAGTTGGAGCTCTTGCCTCCGCACTACCTGTGACTCCGCACTACCTGTGACTACCTGTGAGTTTTGCTTTTAGAATAGTCAAATGCTGTCCGCCACCCTACAAGAAACAGATGCCACGTTGACCTTGTGGAAAACACAAGAAACACCCTAGTATTTGAAAAAGAGCTTGTCAATGACAAAAGTTGTAAACTTTCTCAAGGGCCTGGGTGAGCTCCATCCATGCCTCCTAATTGACATTATTCCCATAACATTCCCAATTAATGAACACAAAATGTACCAGTTACAGCAGGCCACCATACATATTCTAAAAAGTTGCATTCTAAATTTTAATCCACTCCAGTATTTGGTCTATTGTCTAAACGAGCCAAGTAAAACTGCACGGTCATTTCTCAGTCCACTTCAGCCCAGTGTTTGTTGTTCTTCCCGTAGATGTCCTCCCACCAATAGGTCCAGAAGACATGGACCTTCAGGGCGTTTCTCCAAGCGGTTCACTTCAAATCCTACCAGCAAATCAAAAATAATCTCCACATCGGCCTGGTCCATGGAGCTCTCAGACAGACACACTGTGAGATGAAACTCCATCGCGCATGGACCGCCAGCACAAGTGTGCAGGCCAGAGTAGGACGCGATTGAGTTTTACATTAAAAAAATGACATAGATCTGGACCGGGTCCATATCATACGCTCTTGATGCGTCATTGTTCACGTCATGGCTAGGAGTGAGCTACATGACAAGCCCGGGACGATCCATGATCCTCGGTTGCATGTTCTTGCTTTCGCTAGCTCGGGTCCTGCGTTACGAGCTAACGACATTTTAGTGGCTAACGTCAGTAACGTACGAGTTGCTAATAACACGAAAACAACGGTCCCCTCGGCGCGGGGACGAGGCCGTGTCCATTAGTTACTTCACTCGTGCGAGCAAAGACGTGGCGGACACGCATGTTCAAAACAACAAGGAATACGGCGCAACAATAGTGAGTGACCAGACAGTGACACGTCGCCCGAGGATGCTAACTACTGATGGGACGCGGTGGACGCAGAGGCCCCCCCGGCGGTGGTGGTGTCTCCGCCGCGTCCGGGACCACGGTTACATCATAACACAAGAAGAAAACAAAAGACTCATTTACCGTCAGGTTGAGATCCCGGGGCCTGCTCGGCCATGGTTGCTTTACGGGCCTGGTGGCAGCAATAACCAAACGCAACGGGATGAGCTAAGGAGTGTCAAAGGAAACAAGCTAGCATCACCCAGCCAGTGTCAGGGTATCAATGTTAACAGCAGACTTGCAGGTTGATTTTCCGGGAAGGAGTTTTCAAAATAAAAGTCTCTCGCGTGAGGTGGGGGGGAAAACACCGGTGGAAATGTTGTTAGATTTTTTTTAGCTGATCAGTTCGATTTCCAAATACTAGAGAAATACGTCATCTGTCGATGCGGTTTTTGACAGTTCTGCGTGTGTATTGCTTTTGAAAATGAAACATAACTGCGTGCCTTGGCGGAGGTTTCTGCACATCTAATATTAGGAAGAAAGAAGAAGTTGACAAAAATACACGATGGGTGTGTATATTAACATACATTTCCTACGAAGTTTACGCACACACAACACATAACACACACGGGCGCGCACGCACGCACACACACACACGCACACACACGCACGCACACGCACACGCACACACATTTGACATGCTTGTTTGACTTGACTCAGTCTCAGTCATGAACTGGACCCATTGGAGCGTGTGGAGGGGGGTGTGATCTACTTGAAGTTCCTTATGTTGACTGCGGAAATTATCTGACAGACCTCAAAAGCAGACTTCAAAACACACATCATGACAAGGTCAATCATTTTTATTTCTTTTATAATCATCGGTTGACGTGATAATAACCCAGTCATCACTGTCCTGAAAAGGTAAGCCATTTTGAGATTCTGCGATAATTACAATATTAATACTTAAGTGTCTTTAGCATTTATTAACACCTAATAATAATGTAACAGTGCTGGCTGAGGCGAAGTGAATTCTAAAGAGTAGGCTTATAATCTTTAATAGTTATCTTTGGATTATTACATGGAATAATGCAGCTCCCAAAAACCTTTAATTTTAGAGAGGCCAGCAGAATGGACAATGTATGAGAATATATGAGTATCCAGTGTCTATCCAATAGTGAGACGTGGATGTGTTCTGTTTTCCTGGAATTTCACAGGAAACTGTCAGAACATTAGACTGTGAGGCTGCTAGAGGATGCACTGCATAGAGATAAAGTGTCCGTCTCTCTCTCACATGCATCTGTGTGTGTGTATGTGTGTCAGTCCTCATGTTTAGCAGCCATGGAGTCCACTAGTTCACACGTTAGTGCTGAGAATCAATACATTTTCACAGGAACTTCAGTGCCATTCCTGGGAGTCCCATCACAATGAGTTGTGTTTCATTAATAGAGTAATATAAGTTACATTATTTGTATTTCCACCAGAAATACTTGACTAGTCAGCTGACAAAAAAAGGGAAGTGGCAAGTTATTTTTTTCACAGTACATATAAATAAATAAATAAATATATATATATAGATAGATAGATAGATAAGCAGAGTGACATACAGTATGTAAATCTATTGGTTATTAATAAAAGGAAATTACAATGCAATGCTTTTGAGCTGATTTTTTTACTTACTTTTCAAGATCAAGATTCAAGATTCAAGATGACTTTATTAAAGCATTTTTGGCGGGATTACATCTGGCTATGGAGCATAATTGGCTCACTATTGGCATCTTTGGTGATATTGGTCATCTTCATCCTAATCAACAAGTGTATATTGGGTAAAGGTATGTAGGATGCTTCACTTTGAATATTGGGTGTAAAAACTGAAAATTGTAATGTGTCTTCAAGTCACATGCAAATTGCTGTGCCCTTTCCTCTTTCTGAAATGACTTAACCTAATGGCATTCAAATTGAAAATACATTTTGAGATGAGCAGCAACCATACAATATTTCTTCATAGCACTTTTTAAGTGTAGATTTACATTTAAAGAACATTTTTTCTATTTCTTCATATTTCATATTTCTCTTTCTTCATTCACATTTTTCCTTTTTGTTCTAGCTAGCGCTAGAGGAATTTTCGAACCTCGCAACACCCCTGAATTCTATACCAAGTAAGACAGTTCTCAAATAACTTCCTGTTTTTATAAACGTCCCTTCTTCTAAGAAGCTGCTATATCCTACTTGACCCTACTCTTTAATATTGTTGACCATTTTCTACAGTGCTGGTCAGAGGGTTCCAAGTGCATGCATTGAGGGTGTTGTCTTGTGGATGTGGATGGATGTTATGCTGGAGTGTCCCTGTACAGTGGTTGGGAGGCTGGGAATGGCTTTGAGTTCCAGATGCCTTAGTGGCCCTTATTGCGTTGGTGGCACCCTTTAAGGTGGGTGTTCAGTTAGGGGGTTGTCCAGAGGTCTCCCCACGAAGGTGGCTTCCGGCTTGTTGATGGTGCACGTGGTGGTGTGCCTCTGCTTTGGTCTCTCTTGTGTGAGTGCTGTATAGGTTTGGGGTCTGAGTGCAAGGTTGGGGGGGGGGCTACTCGTGAAGGTGTCTTTTGCGATGATTTTGTGGGGATGGCCTGGCCTGGATTTTGTGTGGGATGTCTGGGGGGCAAGGTTGGGGGAGTTGGTGTGATCAGGGCATAGCACCCTGCAGGTGTACTATTCATGTATCTTTCTGCTTATTGGGGCTTGGGGTTCTATGGGTTCCTGACATTGGGGGAACTGTCAGGGTGGAGACTTTAAGCACTGTTGAGTATGGGGCTTCCAGCAGGTGTTCATGGACTTTTGACCGCCGCTGTACATCTCATTCTTTTTTTACTCTCTTTTCATTATGTGGCCATCTCTTATTTGAAATTTATGTTAATGTATTTAACAAAAACGTATGTTATGGTTTACACAGTATTTTGGTCTTGTTGCCATGTGCAGGAGCATTGTAAACCCTATTTTGAATAGGGTTTACAATAGAAAGGTTATTTTACAGTTTAATATGATTTTTAGATTAGTCAGTAATAACACATACAATCTGAAGAAAACATGTGAACTAAAGGCCTTAGGTTTGAAATCAAGCAAATACTGTTTGAATGCTAATAAATAGTAATGCTATCTTTCAGAGGCAATAAGTATCACCCAAAT
>OOFB01030372.1:0-23353 GCA_900323305.1 Trachyrincus murrayi
GTTTTTTGATGAGGGTTTACATATTCATGAAGATGTAGGCCTACGGGCATTAAAGTGGGCCATTACAGCTGTATGTTTGTGATGAATATCTGCATTGACTTTGAACACATGCTGCATTTAAATCAGCTAGTTATCTGGCCAGTGGACGATTATTGTTATTATTATTTTTATTTATTTATGAAAAGTAGCATATTACATAGGCCTACATTGTATTGCTGTGTCTCACTTTCAAGAAATGTGTAATTATTTTGCTTAAATAGGTGTAGGCTACGCCCAGACAGGCTGATTAGTCTCTGGGGCCCCTATGAGGGGGGAAAACGGTGACGTTTGTTTGATTTTCTAAAAATTTTTTTTACCTCGTTTAATAGTCAGCGTCATGGACAACTCATGTTCAGGCAGAGTGCTGCAGGCCTATCAGTCTTATCTGTCAGTTCATCCAAGGTGGGTTCTGCTGCCACCTGTTGGGCAACATGCAGAAGTTCAACGTAAACTGGATTAATTCAACGTGACGTTTATAGTTGTGTCTTTTATGAATGGACAAGATCAATTTACAGACACTAGATCAGCTTATATCATTTTATATTTGCTCCAGTTTTGCACAAGCACAACTGAGAGAGAGAGAGAGAGAGAGAGAGAGAGCGAGAGAGAGAGAGGAAAGAGGAAGAGAAAGAGATAGAGAAAGATAAAGAGAGAGAGCGACAGCGTTTTGTTTAAATAAAGAAAGACTATTATGCCATAAAGTCCAACATTAACTATGCATTGTGTTGTTTGGTTCATTAATCCAAACGCATTACCGATAATAGGCTGCACTCACGTCCATGCTGTGCATGCTGAAAAAGTTGGCAACAAGTTAGGCAAATTCTCCGATCAAATTATGGTTGTCCGCAAATCTCCTTCATATGAAACGAAATGATTAATAACAAAGCAATTACTTTTCAGCAGCACACACAACGCAGCAATGCGCAAAGCTACTTCCTCAACTTGCCATCTAAATAGCCTAATAGTCATTTTGACTCATTTCATGACTTTCGTTTCATCTTTTCAGATGATTTCCTACGTCAACATCAGGGATAATTCAATAAACCATTCAAAACGACGTTCTAGTCGGGAGTTTGGGAAATAAAAAAACACCAGCATGAGCATAATAAAAATAAATTCTCAGCAAAGAAAAAAAAAACTTCAACCGCTTCAGGGTTCTTTGGTGTACTTGCCGTAGATTACCACTTGTTTGCTTTGATTAAGTCATAATTGTAGCCCACCGTGTGGTTCAGTTTGAAGGCAGCACTTTTATACGGTGCTTGTGGTGCCGTCTCTGTGGTGAGATGGAGTTACTTCATGTGTGAAGCTCAGTTACTTGCCCACACACGCCGCACTGCCATGTTGGTTCAGCTTTTAATGTTCATGGAAGATTAGAAATGAGTAGAATTAGAAAGGTGCATGAAGTGTGTACGTGTACAGTGCAGCTGTCTCCATGCAGGCGTTTGCCTGGATAGGCCTTGTTTGTTCGTTTGTGACCAATTTAAATGTTGCTTTATCTCCCTCTGCTGTTTCATGTTAGTATGACAAGAACATATGGCAAACACAAGTAAACACAAGATTATTTATAAGTAAATATAAACTATATAAAATATAAATACAGAAAAGATTTTACATATTTATTCAGAATCATCGCTGATCTAATATATTGAAAATTGCTTCGAAAACGTGATGTATTATGTGTCTGGTGGTAACATGTTCATATCATATGTTTACTACGGTGTAGTAAACATTCTGATATTTAATAGTGATATTTAATTCAAAAGGTATTGGGTTCGCTCCCCAATGTCTACACTCCACCTGTAGGCATCCTAGAGCAAGAAGCTCACCCCAACCTGCTCCTACATTACGTGTCCAAAACTTCACTGAAAGTGCTTTGGATAAAAGCATCTCAAATGACCGGCAGTAGACCCTGCCACCAAAGTGGCTCCTCCGACAACCAGGACACAGGCTTATGTTGTAACAAACCAGTTGATTGGCAAAATGGTGAAATGTTACAGGCAGAGCAGGTGTTGCATGATGACACGTCAGAGGTCTCCTGAGTGTGTGTGCTGGTGGCTGGTTTAACCTGTGGGCCTTGATCACACAACGCCCCACAGGTGTGCAGCCTCACCCAGCAGCCCCAGAGGCTAATCAGCCTGACTCGGGCCAGGTGAGGCTGCTTAAACCAGCCACCGACCACACACACTCCACAATGATGAAATAGTTAAATCAAATTAATCGAAACACTTTAGATAAAAGCATCTGATAAACTAAAGTTAATTAAATCAAATTAGTCTAAATGCTAGGGTAACATATAGCCACGTAGACAGTGCTGTATTCCTGAGGCAATCCCTTATCAAATTAGTCTAAAAGCTAGGGTAACATATAGCCACGTAGACAGCGTTGTACTCCTGAGGCAATCCCTTATCAATAATAGATTGTCGGTATGCAGAGAAAAAGATGTGTGAGACGTCGATGTCAGGTGACTCATCAGGAATCTAAAGATTAAAAGGGAAAACAAACAGTTTTTACGAAACCTTTATTAGAACTTCTCTATTATCCTTTTGAAATCAGTTTTGTTTTCACTCAGCTCTCCGACGAACCGAATGTTCTTTGTGGCGTTCTTTATCTACATGAAAGAATGACATGCCGCGCCCGACGTCATCAAACGGGGTTGGTTGGGGGGAGAACGCCATGTCTAATCTCTGATGAGAGTGTGACTCCAAGCGTTAACGTCTGACCTCAGTGTCCGTACATTCTTACCTGCCCTTGAGGCAGAGAGAGAGAGAGAGAGAGAGAGACAGCAGTACTCTGTATATGTTCACGAATACGGGCTCACCAATCATATTTAATCACTTACTTGATCACATATTTTAATCACTCATTTAGTGGTGTTTTCCTTACAAGAAACCAACGGGTGGATTTCTTGCATAGTGTACGGTGCAACAGTTTGAATAAAGTTTTCAAAAAGAGTGTGCCAGGACGATAGTGGGTCAGGTAGTCGTGTTGTCAGTTGTTGTGGGGCTAACGGCGTGGCGTTGTAGTCTGTTTAGTCCCGCCTATTGTGTTCTGAACTAACTCACAGCAAGTCAAATAAAACAACACACACACACGAAAAAACACTAAATTCTGTCACGATGGGTGCCTAAAGCTCGTCGTGTTCGTAGACGTTGTACTCCTTCGTCGTTATCAGTCCGTTACTGTCGTGGTCGTTCTTGCGGAAAATGTCCGCCATGATTTTCTCGTAGAAGGCCTCGTCTTTAGGGGTGCCGGTTCTCTCGTAATCCAACTTCAAGTAACGTCTCACCTGGAAGAACAGAGAGGAAAAAAATGAAAAAAACGTGTCAACGACAGCGGGCAGGCTCGCTCTGATGCTGGCAAAGCACTCAGGACTGAAACACGGGTCCTCTTTCCATCCACCATTAGCCCTCTTGACTTATAGGAAAGGGTGGGGCCAATCGCTACGGTCAAGCGGGTGTAGTTATCGTTGTGCGATGTGTTTCATCTGTGCAACTTGATTTCATTACACTTTACATTAGGTACACCAGGGACCGCTGACTGTTCCCAGGGTTCCAACCAAGCAAACAATCCAAACTTATAGTGGATTCAGACACGTCATTAAGGGACAGGTTAGGGGGTTATGGGCATCTTGCTGTAGGATGCCTAGTAGTAGGCATCGGACGTTGGCCTTTGAACCCAGTACCTTTCAAGGTTAGGGAGTCAAACACCCTAGTCACTAGACTATCCTGCCTATCTAACAAGTAAGAGGATATGGTTGAAGAAAACTCATTCCACTGACCGAGCAAATCAAGCCAATATAAAAATAGCAGCTGATACACTCTAGCTGTGTCCTACCTCTTCTTTGGTCAGGGTTTTGTCCTTGTCCAGGTCTATTTCCTGGAAGGCCTCCATGCTGCGTGGACCTCTGGAGACGAAGTACAGCTCCACCTCAAACACCAGCGTGGCGTTGGGTGGGACTGGGTCTAGTTGGTCAAACACACACACACGCACGCGACATACGCACTATTAACGTTTAAAAAGCCAAAGGACCAGAACCTCTGCATTGGACTCACTATAAACACTAACATAAAATAAAGTAACACTTTGATAACAGTTTGACTCATAGTCGTCATATTTTACAGTTAAGTTATCCCAAGTGATATGTTTTGTGATATGTATTTAACATTTTTTTATATATTTTTCTGGGCTTTTTATGCCTTTATGGACGGGAGAGGGAACGTGGGTTGAAAGAGAGAGGGAACGTAATGGGACCTGGGTCCTGGGTCGCTACGAGGCGAGACCTGATCGCCTATGTGGTCAGCACGTTAGTGGGTTTTTTACATTTGTTCAAATAAGATTCATTAAAAGGACAAAAAAAAGTCAATAGTGATCAATCTAATTTAAAGGATGTTATAAAGTATGAACAAGAAGAGAAAAGAAAAGACAACATGCAAGAATCAAGTTGTACTTGAATTCTGTAGTCACTGTTATTTGTTAGTTTTAGGCCAGTTCGTTTTTCCACTCATGGAGAATAACTACTTCACGAGGACAGAAGGAAAGATTAAATATGTACTCGGCCGTACTCTGATTGTACTGGCATGCTGCCCGGCACCAGTGTTTACAACCGCATAAAAACATGCAATGTTTAGACAAAAACATGCCCTTTCACCAAAACAACCCCATGAAGTGAAACAAAGGATATCAACTGATAGGAAGGTCAAACATGTCGAATATTGTGACTCTAGAAGTTGCAGACTGCCGTCCATGCATCACAACATCTCAAATCCATACACGGGCATATGAGGGCTACATTAAAGGGCCCCTATTTCCCCACCAGGTGTGATGTGGACCAGCCATGTTAGATATATGATAGATAGATCAGCCAACCGGCCTACCCAGTGGAACGTATCGATCTGGTAGGCTGATCTATCCATCATACATCTGGGTGGACACTCCCACTTGTGATGTCACCATAGGGTGAATTTTGAAATGGCTTGTAATGGCTCACAGCATCACACCTGGTGGTGAAATAGGGGCCCTTTAAGAAGCTCTCGGGACCTAAGATGCAGATCAGCATCACATAGGCGCAGCTTGGTTCACTGAACCCCCTAGTGGCCGTAGCCAAAAATGACTGTAGGCATTAAATATCTATATTTTTTATAATAACACAGAACTAATACTTTACTGTAATGCCTTGCTCTATAATAATAAATCCAAAGGGTAAACTAATTGTGTGACAGATTATTTTCATAAAACATTGGTGTTCGTGTAAACGAAGCCTCTGTTAGTTGTTAGGCCTACTTTTTCTTTTTTTGCAAAGGTTCAAACTGCGCCTATGATCAGCATGCAAGACACGCAGTATCAGTGCCAAGGAGCGAGGACTAGGAAACAGAGGAGGAGAACCCGTGAAGTTCAAACTGCGCCTATGATCAGCATGCAAGACACGCAGTATCAGTGCCAAGGAGCGAGGACTAGGAAACAGAGGAGGAGAACCCGTGAAGCATGCTTACGGTACATGCCCAGTGGAGGATGAGGAGCACATGGCTGCATACAGCTCACTCAGGCAACTAAAGCACTGTAGAAGGAAGACAGACAAGGTGAGAGCATTCTGCTGTGCCAAACAATCGCCATTATATTATATTATTATTATACTATAACCTTTGGTTAACAGCATTAGAATGTAAATTAATTGAGGAGTTATGCTCGGGGTTAGGGGCATTGTGATTGTAACTGGGTGATACAAATACTGACTTGACATTATTAGGGGTATTATGTGCTTACCTTTGCCTTTCTCACCAAATCCCAGGGAAGGTGGGATGGTTATTTTGCGTTTTTCTCCAGGACACATGTCAATCATCCCTAGATCGAGGCCTTTGATGACCTGCCCGACGCCCAACACAAACCACTGGGGGTGGCCAGCTTTGTCTGATCGGCTGGAAAAAGGAATTAAAGTGCATTAACATGATTGGATTCTAAATATTTCATTTTAATCTCCATAATGCCACTGCAGGACAGGATCATATTTCTAAGTGAATGGGTGACATTAAGGATGATATGGGCTGTTAAACTGACTGGCATCTTTGATACGACCGTTGCATAGGCATGAGATGGCAAGTTTATTTATATAGCACCCATCAAACACAAGCACTCATTGTGCACTGTCCAGCCTTTGTGAAATGTATTGATTACCGGTCATGCAAAGTTGTATCATAACTGGCTAATGCAGAGACTGTAGAAAAGTTGCATTCAGTTGGTGAGAAATGCACAATGGCCTTGCTATTGTCCAAGTAGGTAGAGAATGCCATAATCGTTTAAAATCCCAAATTGGTTTCAGCCTACCTGCAGTAGAACTGGGAGCCGCCTTCGGCAAGATAACCATCATAATGTACGTTCACCAGATCTCCCTTTTTACTTTTTTGATTACATTCGCTCGGCATGAACACAACTTCAATCTTAACTTCGCTGTTCGAGTCGTCTTCAGCCACCACAACACAAAATAGCAACATTTGTAGCAAAATAAACGTGCAGAAAAGGAAAATAAGCCTGGACATCTTGACTCCGTGCGTTCGTGGCAACTTTTGAAGATTACATTTGGGGGAGGTGACGCCAGCAGCGCGAGCCAATGAGAAGCCAGTAGTTGTTTCGGACGACGCGGAGATATTATTTAATTATTATATTATTTAAATATTTGTGCTCATCCATGTATATATATATATTTCTGTCTCTCTGTCCGTCTAACTTAACTGATGTATCTACATACCTATATCGGTTCGAGATCACAGTATCTATTCCATCTATGTATTTTCTTTACTTTTGACTTGCTCTGTAAAATCCGCTATCGAACCCTGAGCAGGAACTGAGAAAACGTCATTTGAATCCAACAAAAGTACACCAACAATATATCAAATATCAAACGAAATACCCACAGACATCCTCTATGGAAATACTCCGAGGTAAAAAAAAAAGAAAAAGAAAAAAAAAGACAGGATGATTGACAGCACGACAATCCAATAGGCGACTAATACCCTTCGACATACTTGCCTGCGTAGCTCCCCCCAAGTTCACCAATAGCAGAGCAGAGGGGCGGGACTTACGGTGTATTTATTTTAAGAAGACGACGGCTGAATGTGACTCATTGCCTTCGTGACTACTAGCAGGAGCACAGTCGTAGGGACCTCTACCACCACCACCACCACCACCATCATCATCATCCTCTGTGTAAATCACGTCGTTATTTGGAATCAAGGTCTTTCTTCTAATCGCCCGATAGGATTGAGATGTTACATTTCAGGCGTCCCGCACTGCTGAAGGAGTTGTTCCACGCCAACCTCACGCGCACCGTAGCCGCTCCGAGAAACAAAACGTGGTCGCCGGTCCGCGGTTGTGTCGCCGCCGCCTCCTTCGATGCCAAAGTCGCGTCCAAACTCAAGGTCCTTCACGCCGGCGTCCGCCGCCCGTTGCAGAGCGGCGGCCGCGGCGGCGGCGGCGGCGGCGGCGCGTCATGGGGCGCCCGCTCGTACTGCGCCAAGTCGGAAGGCGCGGTGACGTTGGACGAGCCAGCCAAGAAGGACGACGTCAACGGCAGCGGAGCATCCGGCGGCGATAAGTGCGTTCTCTTAATCATTTTCCCGGTTCAGTCTAACGGCTCGCTAAACGGCTGCTCGCACGTGTAAACGGCGGGTTATTAGCCGTGCTGCTCTGTCTGTCTTGAGTCATGACGCATGTACAGCTCCAAATGCCATTTGGCTTGACTTCAAGCGCCATGTATTGTCACGTTTCACCCCCAAAAACCCACCCAGAGGTCATTATCTTTATTATCTTTAAGCATGTTGTCGTGTCTGTCGTTAAACACGATGGATACGGTAGTGGGGTCTCCACCGCCGCCCTGTCAAGTGGAACAGCACAATGTAGGCCTCCTTGGTAAGTGGGCGCGGCGTGGGCCACTAACAGGAGATTAAACTGCTGGTTTCCTTTGCTCTGCTGTGGGGTGTTGTCGGTGCAGATAGTATGTGCGGAGAGGATGTTCTTCGTCAGTTTGAAAGTGAAACAGGACGAATGGGCGTTCGTTGAGACATTCCCTCGCAGTCGGCGCGTCGTGACGTCGCCTCGCCCGCTCCTCTTGTCTGCTTCTAGGTGTTTCCATACAGACCCCCCCCCCCTTCCTCCAGATGACCACCACATGGTTTATAGTCCTTGTTGTACCCTTGCAGTCATTTCTTGGTCGAGACAGTAGGGCAGCAGCCCTAGGTCAAAGAACCAGCAAACCCAGATGACCTCTGTGTAATGTTGATAATGTGTATATATAATGCTGCTTTGATCTAACTGACCATCCAGGTGATGTTGTAGAACTACATTTGTTGTAGCTGTATTTGGAAAAGTAATTATTTTACATTTTAAACTGACTTTTCGTTTTTCTATAAGATGGATAGTGTCAAGCATATATCTAGATATCTTATTAATGTTATAATACACCATTTGCAAGTGCTTTAGATTGGGAAGAGGCCACTTTAGTTTGCTCATCATTGCAAGAAATAATTACATGTGAATTTCTTTGCCACCGTGGGCCATTTAAATTAAATTGGGTGTCATGAGCTTCTCATTATGACTCACATTCTATTGAAGTGTAATTTTGCTGTCAAAATGAAACTTAAGTCCCTGTTGGGAGTGTTGTGTAAAACATAAGCAATCTCATCCCTCAAAATAGTAGTACTAGTAGAAGTAGTACATTTTGTACACCACCTTTTGCTATACTATGATATATAGCCATATGTACATGGTGTTATTCGTAGTATTCATTGTATGCACGTGTACGTGTACGAAAATATGCAATCTCATCCCTCAAAATAACCAACTACAAGGTTAGTGCCCTTCTTGCACTCTACTATGATATAACCGTATTTACATGGTGTTATTAGTAGTAGTATAAGTGTCAATACCAGTATAATTATTACAGTACAGACCTACAACATATACTTTTGGCTCAAATTGTTACATGGAATAATAAGCCACAAAGGCTTCTGTGTTCATTGTAATTCATATATTCAGCATCAAGTTCACTGCACTATAGTTTTGGTGGCTGGTGTTTTCCCATGAACTTAAAGTTTCCCAGTTTCCACATTTCTAGCATTAAGCTAGACTTCACTCTCTAGATAGAATATGAAGAGAGAAGCTAGTCAGAGATGTTCAAGAACCCATCAAGTTTAAACTTCTAAATGAGCCGTATAATAGTACTGGGTAATTTCACAGATCAATTACATTGTAAAGCTAACAGGATTAAAACCAAAAGAATGACGCATTGCTGTAATTGCCATCTTATTAACACCACAGCCGGTACCAAGCCAAGAAGGGAAGCTGTCAGTCTTTCAAGCTATGCCTACAGTCTTTTCAAAGTCTTACTCCAGACCAAGTGTCTGTAATGTTCAATATCGGAAATCCTCCCTTCACAGGAATGTTGCGCTAGAATTTAGAAGCTGCCAATCACAAGTCTGTCTTGTATTATGTTGTTTTGCTCAGCGGAATGAGTTTTGTTCGACCATATCCTCTTCATTATTTATTGGCTAGACTGTTTGCCTACAGTCTACCTGTCTACCCTTGAGCAAGGTGCCCTAACTCTGCTACTTAATGAACTGTATATATTGGATATAGTAGAGTATCTAACAAGTAGGGCATTATTCTAACAAGAAACATGGCGTGTGTGTGCCCTAGCTTGTTACTTTAATGTTAATGGTTGAATTTATGCCACTACTCCGCTACTAAAACCCCAGCTGATGCATATCATTGAAATCAGGAAGTGACTAAGTGAGTTCCTGGAACTAAGTAGACAAACACTTGGTAGGTGAGATAGCTGGTGGCATCAGCTAGACTCTTCCCATCAGGACAGTGATTCATTTTGCTTCATTACATTCAGAAAAGGGGGGGGGGGGTGGTCAGTGGCAGTTTTCTTTTTTTGTATTTGTTTTAAAGCACCTGCATTTGTCCTAGATATTCTTTACAGGCACTGCACTAAGTGCCTCCATCTGTCCTCACCAATGACCCCGTCTCAGAGCAGGAAGTGCTTACATCATCACTGCCGCCACAGTACATTGTTTATGCGTAGCTGTGGGATTCAATAAGAATTTTCCGGTTCTTCAGTTAGTTTCAGTTTTGATTTCAATTCTTTTGAGATGAGCGAGTGTGTGTGAAAGGGAATCCAGTTTTTACGTTAAAATGCACTGTATTTTAAGTCATTACAGCTCTATATGTGGGGATCGCCTTCTAACTGTCACCCGAAGACAAACTAGTCAGACTGCTCACTGGCATAGACGTACTTAAAGTTGAACAGGCTGTTGTAATGGTGTTCAACAGTATGACGCGTGCCTTTCGGTCAATATTTTGAGTTTGGTTGGAGCGTGCGCTGGCAGACTGTGTTTGCACTCACTCTGTGTATCCCTAGCTGTGTGTGAAGTGTTTTTCCTCTGGAGAAAGCTGTTAGGGAATGGGGGAGGTTTGCACAACAGCCATGTGTTGTACAGCTGGAAGAGCAGATCAGACCATGATGGAGTATTCCCTCCTCAGGGTCAGAAATGGGAGAGAGATGGCACGAGGCCTGTGGGTATTCTTTAGAAAAAAGGGCTTACATTTTAGGTCTTAGGTTTGCAACCCCAACTTTCTGGTGCACCTGGTTCTCCACACATCGTTCTAACCTACATGTCCCAGTGAACGTATGCACAGAACAGTAGGTCGTCGTAGTCTGACCTTTATGAGACCTTTTTTTTAATTATTAGTTTTTATCAAAAATGTACTGTACCATCAAATGTCCTGTAAGTCAGCAATTTCCCGATACCCCATATACTTAACAGGTGCCACATCCTAACCCGCCACTGGGTTTGGGTGTTCGACTCCCAGCTGAAAACTACTGCGTTCCATTCCCCCAATGCCCACAGCCTACCTGTATGCACCCTTGAGCAAGATGCCCTCACCCCTACCTGCTCCTTGAGAAATGACATGTATTTTAATTTGTTGTAACTCGCTTTGGATAAAAGCTTCAAAGGTTAATCGTAAAAATAGTTGTCTCTTTCCAGTGTTTTCACTGTAACCTCTATATATAATCAGGATCATAGCAGAGACAGACAGGACAGACTCTTGTTAAGTGCAGGGGCAGGATTGAATCATCACGTACCAGGGAACGGCCCAAACATGCAAGATCTGGGCCTCCTGTTTCTCCCATCCTGACGCTATACGGGGCAGGATAGTGTCGTGTCTAGGGTGTTCGACTCCCAGGCCAGAAGGTACTGGGTTTGATCCCCAATGTCCACAGCCTACCTGTAGGCATTCTAGAGCAATGTGCCTAACCAACCATTACCTCTCCTTAATGGCCTGTATCTGAATTCACTCTAAGTCACTTTGGATAAAACCGTTTGCTAAATGACTGATGATGATGATGATGGGGACCTTTGATCCACGGTCGAGGTGTGTGTGTGGTGCGTGTTCTCCAGCCAGCCCTGTAGCTGTGTCTTCAGTGTTCTCCAGCCAGCCCTGTAGCTGTGTCTTCAGTGTTCTCCAGCCAGCCCTGTAGCTGTGTCTTCAGTGTTCTCCAGCCATCCCTGTAGCTGTGTCTTCAGTGGCATGTTCTCCAGCCAGCCCTGTAGCTGTGTCTTCAGTGTTCTCCAGCCAGCCCTGTAGCTGTGTCTTCAGTGGCATGTTCTCCAGCCAGCCCTGTAGCTGTGTCTTCAGTGGCATGTTCTCCAGCCAGCCCTGTAGCTGTGTCTTCAGTGTTCTCCAGCCAGCCCTGTAGCTGTGTCTTCAGTGGCATGTTCTCCAGCCAGCCCTGTATTCGTGTCTTCAGTGGCGTGTGAACCAGCCGGGATGTTGGCTTTATTAATCCCCCCCCCGGGACATGCAGGGCTAGTGGGTGCTTCAGGCAGCAAGGGCATTCCAGGAATTCAGGGCCCGACCCGGCCTGGTCGGACTCACTGGACACATAGATTGTGTCGCCAGTCGGCATGCCGTTTCAGTCAGAGAGAGGGTCTAACTGACTTACTGCCACTGTCTGCTAAGTATCATCGAAGCATCTTTTTAAAATATATTTTATAGTGGTAGCAGTACTAGCTTATTTAATTGTTTTTAAGGTTCGAGAGGTTACAATGAAAACGCCAGAGGGAGAGAGAGAGACTATTTCACTACTTTCACTACTACTATTTGTATGGTTCCCAATCCTAATCTATGCAGCTCTACGGGAAGTGTGTGCGAGTGTACGTCGTGTTATTATAGTGATAAGACTGAGTGATATTATAGTATTGGGATTGTCTGATTATCGAGTGGTTAACAAGAACAGGAACTGCCTCTTCCTGAAGTGCAGGAAGGAAAACACATTGAGACCAAGGTCTCCTCATCAACGGTGCCTTGTGTACACCCAAGTTTAAATACGAAAACAAGGTTAAAATACATCACACCCAAAGAAAAACAGATAAAACAAGTGCATTAAAACAAAAATCAAGCAAAGCAACTACGGTCCTCTGATTAAAATGTCCATTTAAAGTATTTTTAAATATCCCATATTCCATCCGTAGCACTTCCTGTATTTAATTCCAAGCTCTTGGGGCATAATATACATCTAATCATTTTTCCCAGGTCTGTTTTTGTCCTTGGGACTTCATGGGTAGTCCAGTCTGAGTGTGGGTACAATATAAGCCAGTGTGCTATTGAACTACAGCTGGCTAAGTTTGTGTGTTTGCTGTCATTCGTGTTGTTGAGTGTTTGACGGTGTCCACTAGGGCTGAACAATTAATTGAAATATTATCCAAATCACAATATGGCCAAGTGCAGGGCTCGACAGTGCGACCATGTGCTCCTTGGGGAAAAAGTAAGTGTAAAATGTGTAAATGTATTTATAACACCATTATAAATTGTAAAAAAAAACGTAAGTGCTGCAGCGATGCCCTGGCCTTTCTCCAGATGTAAGAAGATGTTTGTTTGTTTGTTTGGTACAGACAAGATCACATGATCATGTTTTTTTTTTCCAGTGAAAATGAAAATTGTGAACCAGTGCATGACTGGGGTCATATGTCACAACCATGTCTAATTATGCTTGTTGTGTGTTCCTTTGCTGGGGCGTGTTCCTTTCTCATGCTGCCTGCTTTACGTGTTTGTAAGTATGACTTGCTTCATCATTTTTTGTCTTTCGTTTTGACCCGTTCCTGTTTTGTTCTTCCTGTCCTATCCTTGCCTCGCCCTAACCCATCTCTCCCATTCACATGTCTTGTATCGTCTTAATATCCCTTGTTTGTTCGGGTGGTTTAATTTATTTACCTGTTTTGTTAGAGTGCTTTGCATGTGTGTGTGATTGCGGTTTGGAAGTCTAACAACAAGGGCGACTGGTTCTTTCGAAACACGCTAATGCAGATCTATATACACACACGCACAAAGACCACAGCTTACCTGCTAACACACTATAGGGTGTGTTAGGGTCTATAGGGTCATCAGTTCAGTGGGTTTGATCAACCTTCAGGGTAAATACCAAACCATGAGAATTCACCTGTTACCTGCTAGTGGCTGAGTTATTCTATCTGACAATAAAGTTAGAAGCTAAAAAAAAGTTTGAAATTATGATTTTGATGACATCCTGATGAACATATTATTATTACAATATTTTAATTTGGTGTGTTGACACATGATATTAAAACAAATTGTATCTTTATTTTTGTATCCGTATTTGAACAACTTGCTAGCTGTTCAAACTTACACACACATGCAATCTTGAATTGCCACACAAGTGGCTTTGTCGCTAGATAAGGCTGTATCAACAATTGCCAGATATGCTCTTTATTTATAATTGTTGCTTACACACAGAACAGCTTAGAACATGCTTGAGAAAAAAGGCAGTCACTGAATGATGCAGCATTTTGTGAATGGTGATGAAAGCTGATTAATTAGAAGATTTACTTTGAAGGATTTTAAATCCTTTTGAGTCAACATAGACTGGTTTCTCTCTCTCTCTCTCTCTCTCTCTCTCTCTCTCTCTGTGTGTGTGTGTTCTTTAGGAGAAGAAATGCGGGCGTTCTTCCCAGTCTGGAGGATTTGCTCTTCTACACCATCGCAGAAGGTCAGGAGAGGATCCCGGCACACAAGTTCATCACAGTAAGTCCAGGGAGATTAAGATCCCATTAAATACACTATATTTAATACGTTTATATGCTGGCCATTTGAAGTAATGGCCAGTTGTTGGGGTGTGGAGTTGTCATTCTGTGCAAATATGCCAATGTTGTTCCTGCACATTAAATGACTGTCTATAATAGATCGCGTAACACAGAAAAAATAACAGCAGATGAATGACTTCAGTCATGTCCTACTGCATTATTTACTAAGCGCTCTGAAACGCTGTTGACTCCAGGCACTGAAAACCACGGGGCTACGCACGGGAGACCCGCGGCTGAAGGAATGCATGGCCACGCTGAAAGAGACGCTGAGAAACACCACCGACGGCGTCATGCTTGACAGACACCTCTTCAAGAAGTAAGGAACCAGATCTCCACCTCCTTGTCCTCTATTTGTCTTTGGTATCTTGTGTATATTTCATCATGGGACGATGCATCCTTGTGTGTGCGCATGCGTTGGCCTGCTGGGTTTTTCTATTCAGTGATCATTCTCAGAATATGTTTACTTCCCATTCGTCAGTGAAGACTGAGTCGCACATATAAACCAGCTAGCCCCCCCCCCCCAACCCACAAGCTAGAACTGTTAATTGATTGTTGTGGTCCAGAGGTTATGTTAAGTTAATATGTATTAAATATTAACCTGCACGAGTCTCCCAGCCTATAGCCCTCCCCTTGTTCTTACTGGAAGGTTCGGAACGCAACGTTGACCAGAGTTGATGAGTTGACTAACATGGTCAACCACACATTTTGTATGTATTGCATGCAATCAACGTGCTTGGGTTTAGTTTATGGCTTGTAAATTGGAGATAGTTGAAGTAAGATCAGGAATGCAGTGCTGCCAAAGCTGTCATGTTGGTTTATCCGAGTTACCTGGCCAATTAATTCCATAGCATTCAGAAGGGGTGACTAGGCGTTCCCATCCTAGAGACATACAAGACATGACTGAACCTGACCAAACCTTTGAAACCACAGTGTGGGCTATGGACCAGTAGTATATGACTTACACAAAGGCAACACAATATGCTTAAATGTGTTTAGTATGGGCCTATAATATTTAATAATTTCATAGACATGTACATTTAGTCATTAAGACAAGGATAGTAGATTAGGAGAGCTCTTTGATTGGTTAACTACTCCAATACACCCCTTTTTAACGTTTTGTCACGATATAGGTCGTTTAATATCTCGATAACGATACCTATCACGATATAGCATGTTTTCTGGTAATTCAACAAATAAATAGTCTATATAAAATAACCACATGGTAAAGCCTATTTTTTGTATACTCCTGTGTGAATGAAATACTTGACAAATGAAAAGTACTGAGCATTTTCTCATTTTATTAAAAACATAACAGTTTCAACTATAGAGAATAAATTATTATAGGCCTAGCCTACATTATGAAAATGTTAAATATCAAAGGTAGGCCTAAACAAGTTTCAAGTACAGCAGCAATTAGGGCTGGGCAATACAGACAAAATCAAATATGGATATATTTGACCTAATACCTCTATTGATATTGCGGCAATATTGTAGGGATGACTATTCGTGCTTTCACAAAATATTTACACAACGAGAATAATAAATAATCATCAGTAATGTGGATATAATGACTAAGTGGGTAAAGTCAAATAATAAAACAGCTAGAACGGTCTGGTAAGTTCAGAAAATTACATCACACTAATATTACGACATCCAAAATCTAAGCCGATATCTAGTCTGATATCACGATATGGATATAATATGGATATACATTACCCAGCCCTACTTGGATGCCTGATAACACCCTCCCTTCTCCTCCTCTCCTACCTGCCAGGTGTGTGCAGAGCAACATCGTTCTGCTCACCCAGGCCTTCCGCAAGAAGTTTGTCATCCCAGACTTCCCGGCGTTCTCCTCCCACATCGACGAGCTCTACGAGAGGGCCAAAAAGCTGGAGGAAGGACATGTGCGTTGGCTGTGACCTCAGACCTGTCAAGTCCATTTTATTGGCATAGCCCTTAATCACAGTTACAGTCTCAAAGGGCTTCACAGGCCATATATTTATGACACCCCCTAACGTGCACAATCACCTAGGGGTGATTGTGCACGTGACAAATAAATGTACTTCACTTTGACATGACATTTAACCGTTAAACGATTGATTCCCCTCCTTATTGAACCGCGAGCTTCCACCGGCCATTACAAGCAACGCAACGTGAACACGCCTTACGTAACGTCTCACTCGTCTCCCCCCAGGTGGCGGACTACATTCCCCAGCTCTCCAAGTTCAGCCCTGATCTTTGGGCTGTGTCTCTGTGCACAGTGGACGGACAGAGGTACGAGTTTGCCGTGCTCTCTGCTTATTTGAGTGCTGTTGTGTCAGGACATTGTAAACGTTCCTCCCTAACGTGCCTCTAAGGTCTTAAGCGATCATTTTGTAAAGAGGACTTCAGAGGGCCATAATGGTATAATAGTAATAACCTACATATATGGGGAGGCAGGATGGTCTTGTGGTTAGGCTGAAAGGTGTCTGCTAAATGACATGACCGTAAATACTACATGTGTAAATGATTAATTCATTTGTTTTGAACTGACTTCAAACAAACACGCGGTAAGCCTTATCTCGAGCGGCGATAGCGTATCTGGGTCAGGACTACTCCATTGCGCCACCAGATTTGTTTTTGTTTTTACTTCAGAACAGGGATGGTCATCAGGTGTCACTCTGTCCTCAATTTTATCTTAACGACTTCCTCTGTAAAAACAAACACGCCAGAGCTAGAACGTTTGATCGTGCCGAGAACACTTTGATCACTGACTTCCTGTACATTCTGGGTGATCTCTATGAATTACCAGTGGAATCTTAACTGTGTTAACAGGGTTAGATCAGGTCAGTATATCTGTATATCCCAGCCGGAAGGTACTGTGTTCAATCCCCAAGGTCCACAGCCTAACCTGTAGGCATAGTGTAGATATACGCTGATGGCCTGCGGGAAGAAACTGTTTGAGTCTCGTAGTCTTTAGTCTGTATATAAATATATGTATTATGATATCCATATCTCCTGTAACTCTACTCTCACTCACCGCCCGCCAGGCATACGGCAGGCGACACCAAGGTCCCCTTCTGTCTGCAGTCGTGCGTCAAGCCCCTGAAGTACGCCATCGCTGTGCACGACCACGGGACAGACTACGTGCACAGCTTCATCGGGAAGGAGCCCAGCGGGCTGCGCTTCAACAAGCTCTTCCTGGATGAGGACGGTGAGCTGCTAGCGCTGATGCTGTTGCCAAGGCTTTTGGCGGTGAAGGGCTTTTGGCCTTGTTGCTGTTGTGGAAATCGTGGCAGTTGGAAGCTACGTTTATGAGCTACAGTGTGCAGTGGCTAGCCCAAGTGGCGTTGGCTGCAGTAAGGCTATTGGCTGTCGTGAGCTAGCCTAAATTGAGCTAGCCCTATTGTGTGCTAACTATAGCTATTGTGTGCTAGCTATAGCTATTGTGTGCTAGCTATAGCTATTGTGTGCTAGCTATAGCTCTCCAACCATCTGGGTCATTGCACTGTTAAGGAGAAGATGCGTATGTGTTTTAATTGACCTATCTATAATATTATCATTAGTGATAATATTATTGTTGTTTTGTTTTTCTTGTCCAATCCTGTGTGGGCATGTTGCCTTACCTTTGGAGGATGCCCTTGGTCAAGGTTCCAGGGTGGACCGTTGGCCATGTTGTGTAACAGGATAATGTGCGAGTTGTACTACCGACCTACTACCTTGTGTTTCCTACCTACCTAGTTTCCTACTCTGCACTCTCCACTTGGAGTTTTTTTAGAAACTTAATATTTTGTAATTTTGTAAGTCGCGTTTGCCAAAAGTGTCTGTCAAATGACTAAATGTAGTGTTTCGCCAAGTTTTCAGCACCAACTGTGTTTTTTTTTTTATGACCTTGATATGGAATATGAACATAATTTATCAGTTGCAAGGTTAAACAGGATAATGTCAAAATCAGCCGCTGTTATGGAGCACCCATTGTCAGTACAGTGTGTGTGTCAACTGACAACTGACAAAATAAGCATGATTGCTACATTTGACCTACATTCAGTAAAAAAAAATTGGCTACATTTAAACTGCGGTCACATTTATTTTTATTTATACAACAAAAATGCCTTCCTTTTTCTTTGTTGATGGTTTAACCTCGCCAACCCTCAGGCCCTACAGAGAAATGCAAATCGCTCTCGCTCTCTCTCTAGCTCTCGCTCTCTCTAACTCTCTCTAACTCTCTAGCTCTCTCTAACTCTATAGCTCTCTCTCTAGCTCTCTCTAACTCTCTAGCTCTCTCTCTAGCTCTCACTCTAGCTCTCACTAGCTCTCTCTAGCTCTCGCTCTCTCTAGCTCTCTCTAGCTCTCTCTAGCTCTCACTAGCTCTCGCTCTCTCTAACTCTCTCTAGCTCTCTAACGCTCTAGCTCTCTCTAACTCTCTCGCTCTCTCTAACTCTCTCTAACTCTCTCTAGCTCTCTCTAACTCTCTAGCTCTCTCTCACTCTGGCTCTCACTCTAGCTCTCTCTAGCTCTCGCTCTCTCTAACACTCTAACTCTCTAGCTCTCTCTCTAACTCTCTCTAGCTCTCTCTAGCTCTCGCTCTCTCTAACACTCTCTAGCTCTCTCTCTCTCTCTCTCGCTTGTGCACACGCCACTCGGCTCCAGTATTTCGGAGTAATGACTTCTTTAGATTAATTTCCAAATGCATAGATACGGTCCAATCACATTACTGGTTGCTCTGATGTGATATTGAACTATGGGAGTCCTGGTTTAAATCTGTAACCCTCCGTAGTATCTTTAATAATAGCTCACTACAGGGGGCAGGATCGTGTAGTGGTTAGGCTATTGAACTCTGGGTTTGAGTCTCTCTACCTGTAGGCATCCTTGAGCGAGATGCTCTAATTCCCTGCTCTGTAATGTATCTAAAGTCACTGTTGCTACGGATAGAAATGTCTAATAAATAACTACAATTGTACATTCGTTATTAACAAAACCATTTGTTTTATTCTCCAGATAAGCCCCACAACCCAATGGTGAATGCTGGCGCCATTGTTTGTACTTCACTGATAAAGGTAAAAACAACCTATTTACCCTTCTTCGTCCTGTGGATTTAAATGTTTAGTGTGTGTGTGTGTCGTTTCCACTGAATCTACCCCCCCCCCCCAATGCCCGCTGGGTTTACATCAACCAGCGTCTTACTCTACAAGATCATCTCAAGGCCAGCATCAATATTGATATGACTGTTTCACAACCTTTATTTAACCTAGTTTTGTGTAAGCAAAACAAAATGAACCATTCCAACCAATCACGGCAATGGTTTCATTTTGCGGTACTTCAAATATTCATTGTCATCACTGACACCCAGATTTGCTCATTTATCAAAAATAAACAAGCGATTACCACAAAGATCTTTGGTCAATTAGGCAGGACTAGTTTATTGATATAGCCTCGCACCCTTCAAACACAAAGGCCATTCAGAGTGCTTTACATAGGCAGGAATCACATGTTAAAGACATTTTAAGGGCAAGGACAATAAAGGGCAATTACAGTAACTACTACTAATCCTGCAGTGTTTACTGTTATCTCTAGTATATGTTGGCTTCCACTATATAAGTCCAATCATTCCCACACCCATGGTTGATAAGTGATCCGTGACCCTGGCTCCGGGGCTCTCCGGGACACTGACCCCAGCCAGGTGCTATGACGGTGGCATAGAGGGGATTAAAAAAAAAAACCTGGGCTAATCCTTCCTGCAAGGGACTTAGCCACGGTAGCCCACGCTCTGCGGCTCTCTCTCACTGGTCCTTGCTGAAAATAACCAGCTGGTAGATACAGTCGAACGCAGACTGTGCGTTGAGGCATAGTGTAGCCGCCCCACTAAACTAGCTAGCGCAGTGACCAGCTAGCCACTCAATCATTGGCAGTTGGTGTGGCCGAAATTGGCAGGCGCATTCAACTCAATAACTTCTCACAGCGCCTTTCACTCACTAATAGCTGTCTAATAGCTCTTAACACCTTTTTAAAACAGGAAAAAACTGCAGAAGCAAAAAAAGTTGTCAAAGTTCCGGCCCTAGCGATTTTCTTTTATTTTTAATGTATGATTGCATGAATAATTGTCATTACATAGCAATCAGAACCTTTTCAGTATTACATGACTAGGAATACTAAATGTAAGGCCCTTTAAAGATCCCAAAGTAGATTCCATCGTTGCTCTTTAACTTTCACAATATGTCGTCCACTTCTGTATTTTCTAATCACTTTTAACTAACCAAAGTGAGTTCCGGGGCTGGAGATTAAACTTGATTGTGGGTGTTTTTAAATCTCATCCACGCTCCACTCTCCTTTATAACTGTCCCACATTCCCAACCATCAGTGGTGTTCAGCTTCCGCCATATTCATCCTTGTCATAGAACGTGTCATTTTCCAAGAAAAACAACCAATCATTTTATAAAATAATTTAAAAAAAAAGAAAAGCTTGTGGAGAGAGACAATGGCGGGCTTTCAAAGTGCATGCATGATGAGGCATGTTGGGGTTTGTGGCCGCTGCCATCCGGACATGATGTGATCTGTGCTTCCCAGTGGCTGAAGATCATCTCTGTGAGGATAACAGTCAGGGACTTTGACACGTAGGTTTGGCGATTTGTCCACATGTTGTCAGACTTCTATTTTTTTATTTCTACATATATACATAGAAATATGATACATCTGTCACACGTGCATCTTGTGCATTGCATCGCCGTGCAACTGTTTTGTAAGACGTTTGTGTTCTTTTTGGTTTGTTACGTTGAGGTTTTTTCTTTTTTACTCTATAAAAAGGATCGTTAGCCCCTACACACTACAACCAAACCCCTCCTGATTGACTGAAACAGTTGGGAACACTCAATCTAATAATTAATAATGTGAATAAAAATACCATAGAGAGCCCATAATCCCTCTAAAACACTACACTTAATAAACTGATGCTTTGTTTTAACCAATCTAACTTTCAACTTTTGCTTGATATTTTATACATATATCATACGCATGATGATGAAGCATGATACGTTCTGGTCAACATCATGCGACTGAATATTATGTCAATATAACTAATATATTCATAACAAATGACTCTTATCGAAAGCATTGGTTGCACATATAAAATGCCCTTGCATTCAAACACACCCACGTTAGCGACCGTTAGCTTAAGCACATAAAACCACTGACATCTGCCCATCTTCTAGTGTCGTCTGCGCACACGCATAACAACTGCAGTCTTTGGGAAACACAAATCTAAAGACGGAGAACGGATGGACGCAGTTTCCTGTGAGCCCTGCGAGAGTGTATTCTCACACGAACAAACTAAAGTTCTCTCCGGGCTACTTCTTTGTCACAAATACACACTTTTCATTGGCTGTTGAAAATTTCCCTGCCAATTTGCGTCTTCAGCCCGCACACACCACCCGATCATGGAAACACTAGCCCCGATAAATTCAAGCAAGTTTGATGGAATCTGGACCATGCCGACTGGGATCGTATGAAAGAAAGATTCGCATCTTTCACTAACACGCATAACGATTACAGGGTCCGACTCTAACGCGCGTCTGCCCGACTTCAAATCGCTCCCAAATCGGCCTTGAACATCGTGTAGTGTGGCCCCAGCTTAACACACATACACACTCACATACACAAGTCTTTGTACGCTACAGGCAGCAAGCAACAATGCGTTTGCTTTGTAACTGTTTTTATGCATGTCAAAACCGCGATCCACCCCTCCACTGCTATAGAGATAATAGAAAATTATTATAAGTATGCATATTGTCAGGGCATTTAATGTGTGGTCTGTGCTCTCATCCACCCCATCGCCATTAGTGTATCTACTATATTTCCATCTTCTTCATATTTAATCTTTTTTATTTTTTTTATTTTATGTATTAAGCACGAAGTCTAGCTTATTTATGCGTTTTTCTGAGTTGTAGCTGTTTCTCCTTGTGAGAAGTCTGCCGTCGACCTCTGGTTGCCCCCGGCAACATGTGGATGAAAGAGGGAAAAACCACAGAAACTGTTGTTACATGGTGCTTGAAAGGCTACATGTATTGCTGCTGTGTTTTTTGTATGTTGTTGCATATTTTCCAGACTTAGGATCTGTGGGATATTATGACTGCTGCTGCAGGTCAAATGACGTTGGTAAATTCTTCTTCCTTTTCCATATCTATCTCCCCCCCGAAATCCCTCGCTACTCAAACTCCTCCTCTCTTTCTCTCTCACTCTTCCCTCCTAACTGCTCTGTAGAAAACTCCTCATGTAGTGACCCTTTAACAAAATCATGACTCTTATTTTGTATTTGTTTTGTCGACTTGTAGATCGTCGCAAAATTCGGCCGCGTGTCGTGACGTAGTCGCTCTTCAGCTAAAATCAGCGCACAGCATTTGGGACAACTTCCGAGTCAATTTTGAACACTGGGACGCTAACTGTGCACTTTGTTTGAATTTGCTCAGTGGCCAGGGTAGTGTAGTGGTCAGGGTGTTCGACTCTCAGCCGAGATCCCCAATTTCTGCAGTAATGACATGTATCTCAATTCATGTCACTTTGGATAAAAGAGTCTGCTAAATAACGTTGGAATTATTTGTTGTTTACCAATTGTAAGAAGTCTTGTAAAACATTTAATATTATGCATAAACAAACATTGACCCTAAAAAGAGAAAACAATTCTCCTTATCGCCGATATATACTTGGTTGCGTGTCGATAATGACCGTTCCTACAAAAAAATTATTGCATTGTGATTCAAACAGGCGATCTGTACTTAGTTTAGTGATTCGGAATAGTTAGCTTAGCACCTTAGCAACGTGCGCTACACTAAGCCTCGCTAGTTGGTCAGACGCCAGCTCTTTTACCTTTTCGCCTGAGCAACCAAGTATACATGGGGCTCCGGCTAGAGGACCAGATCTCTCCTCCTGTATCTCCTCTCTTACCCCTCTCCTTCCTCAAGTCCTTCCCAAGGTCTCTCTGCCTAAACAATATCACTGTCACGCGCATGACATCTGCTATGATGCCTAAAACACGTGAATATGTTTACATGTCACACACACACATGTATACCTACACACAAGCATACATGTCACACACACACACACACACACATATATATATATATATAAACTAACACCTAAATGACATAATGATACTACTAGTACGAGTACTAGTACTAACCGGTCGTAGC
>OOFB01030372.1:31605-42113 GCA_900323305.1 Trachyrincus murrayi
TAATCATACATCTCACACATCTTTACCGAACTTTGCTCGGGCAACTACTGTTACATATTTAGTTATTTAGCAAACACTTTTATCTAAAGTGACTTACAGTGAATTCAGATACATCCTGTCATTAAGGAGCAGGTAGGGCTTATAGGGAGGGCATCTTGCTCTCGGAGGGCTACAGCGTACAATGCGTTAAACACCCTCACACCCGAACCCTCACCCGCTTGTCTATCCTCCCCTCTGCATTTTTAATCAGTGCTTGAACTTTAGAACAGGCTGTGTAGCACGGTGCCAGTGATCTTTAGCGTTATATTTTACCTGCCGGGGTGAAAGACCATGTTTATCTTAAAGGGTCTTTCTACGCGGGTTTCCTGAAGTCTTACCTGTTTTTAAATGTGACTTTGACTGACATGTATTTTGTTTTAGTTGTTTTTTTTATTCAACTGTCGATAAAGTTTTGTCATTATTGGGTTGTGGTACATGCCATTCAAACGCTCCAGTCATCAGTCTAGGAGGGAACATATTATTTTCTGGACCTAAAGACGTTTTCTTCACTAAATATATCATATAAATTGATAATCTTTAGCTAATAAACGTCTTAGTTTTAGGCTCCATATAAAGTTGTAATATAAAAACATGGAGGGAAATGAGGTAGATCATTATTTTATTTCACTTCAGCACTAAACCATGATGGTATTTGACACCATACGCATGGCTTGTTAAACAATTAAAACAATATAGCATGATACTTTCCTCACAGGGTTGAGCCAGCAGCTTAATGTCGCTAATTACGCCCAGAATCCCTGTTAATCTCCACAGGTAGCATGTAGCCACATGCTTCTTCTGCCAGTTAGTTACTGTTGTAAAAGTCCCTTTGGGTCATGATTTGCTTCTGCAAATGTTTGCTGGAATCATCCTCCATCTAGTAAACAGACTTGAAAGCTGGAATCATTCTCCATCTAGTGAACAGACTTGAATTTACACTCTAATCAACAACAATCATGATCTACCCACTCAATGATCTACCCACTTCCTTGTCTTTCTCCTGAAAATGTGCTGATTGGTCCAACAACACAGATGAGGGAGGGCCTTTGAATGCAGTACCAGTGCATCCATTGGAAATCAGTTGTCATGGTTTCATTTGTAATGTTTCTGTAATGTTTCTTGTCTGATTCAAAATGTCTGAATCGTCATGCACAAACACACACTTCTGATTCCATTCTCTCCATTGCACGTGTTTCTGTATGATATGACGAATATGTTACGATTCCATGTATTCACGATCATTTACGACCATATTGTTTCTTTGAAACGATCACGGTTGTCCTTCACTTTATTTTATTTTTTGCTCATTTCAATTATGAATATCAACATTTAATTACATTGCATTGGGTGTTTCTCTGAATATTTGTTGATTTAATCAACAAATGTAATCTGTCTGAGTTGATTATCATTACATTTTTAAATGTGCCTTTTCCTGTAACAGTTAACTTTGTAAGTGGTAGCTCACTGCAATTTCAGATTGTGATACCTTTTAAGGAAATATTTAGACTGCTTAAAACTCTGTAATGCACCCGAAGACGGCCACCAATTGGTGGAAACAAAGCAGACAGTTCAAGTTGGTGTTGGTGTTGACGTTTTCTGCCTCCATGTACCAAATAAAGCACTTATCAATAAATATAAACAGTGATAACTGCTCCCTTCTTAACATTAACTTGGACTTGTTTAGCAATTACCCTTTTTGACAGGCAATTTTAGGACTGTTTCTCTCACCTTGATGTTGAGGCAAAAACATTGGTTTCTAAACTAAATTGGAAGACTAGATAACGTTATCTATTGTTTCAGGAAATATCCCTCGGAGTTACCTCGGATACAGTAGTACATATTTTAGTATTCGTGCACATATTCATATATTGTGAGCATGTAGTTAAGTTTTGGTTCTCTCACCATGCTATTAAAAATTATGGAAAACCTTTAAAATAAACTTAAATTAGTTTTAATTAAGTCAGTAAAACAGTCAATACGGCTACTCAGTGTATTAATCTGCCTAACTGTAATATTGTATTTCCCCTCATTTTGTTTCAAGGAGAAACAGCTTAATTATATAGTTTATGTATTTTAAATGTTGTTACCCTTTCTTGTAGAAATTATCTTTTTACAAAGTTGGTATACTGATATCTTCTAACATCATTTCTGTAATATATAACACAAATGGGTTTGGATTTTTTTTGACGAGGCTCCACAATCATTCGGTAACTAAACTGCTTGTATAACTTTATCAGTATAGCTCGTTAACATTCAAACATCATTGATAATTGAATACTAGTCACACAAATCAGTACTTAAATATATATATATAATTATCAAGAAAATGTTTTCTACTATATCCTTGTCAAATATAAGTGGTGTTTTACTAAATTTGGGGAGGTTAAATCATTTCATGTGGTGCTTACTCCTTTGTAACCTGCCTGCTATTCATCTGTTTCTGTTGGTTATGTGTTTCCATTATGAATGTGTTTTTCTAGTGTTTCTCTAACAAAATGGCCTCTCTCATTGGCTTCTTCCTCTTCAAGGAATCTATAATCTATCACTGAGCCGCAAGCCCTGTTTTATCATGGCATCACTATGTGAATGCAAACAGTCCAAATCTGGCATCTGAGGTTGCATTTGAGCAAAGCTTTCTTACATGATTCTGCTAGATTCCAGATATTTTTGAGAGGGGGTAGGCTGAAAAAAAGTGAGACTATATAGGAAAGGGGGATTTGGTCAACATTAATTTCCGATAATCACAATTCTATTTTTTTTTTTCAAAAGAATTAAACTGTTGGCCTGCTTTGTTGCTAGAGAATTGAGTGATTCCCAGGGTAAGTCTCACCTCGTCCGTGGTTGTGGGGATATCTGTGTGAAGTATATATATATATGTACACATTCATACTTGATTACTTTTAACTTGTTTACATCAGGGTTGATGGGTAGAGTTGACGAGGTTAAAGGTAATCAAGCACTATTCATTCAAATCAAAAGCATAGGCTACCTCAAACTGATTAAACTGATGAAAGCCCTGGTTTGACATGAAATAATTAAGCCTACTAACCCCATTCTTTATTTCCACTGATCTCTTTTTTTTTTTTTGTAGCCTACTATTAATAACGAATTTCCACCAGTTGCTGGATGCTGGAGAAGGACTTCTAGCTTTAACGGTTTATTCAAACTTTTCTACAAACTGCTCTTTGTTGTCCCCTGCAGGTCAAGTCGGTCATTAACCTGCTGTTCGCTGCCTACACCGGAGACGTCTCTGCTCTCAGGAGGTGAGGCAGTTTGAACACTTAAAGTCTGTAAGTCTAAATATCTTAACTATCTCCCTGGAACATGTAGTCTGATTGATTGTGTGTGTGTGTGTGTGTGTGTGTGTGTGTGTAGGTTTGCGTTATCCTCCATCGATATGGAACAGAGGGATTATGACTCCAGGACCGCTCTTCATGTGGCAGCGGCAGAAGGTACATAATTATCATGATTTATATAGTTATAATTATACTCAGAAGTATTATTATAATTATATATATTAATATATGTATATAATAATCATTATAATTACATTATCTATATCATGTAACTGATGATTATTATAGTCATCATTTTGACTTTGGCAAAGTTTGTGTCAAATCACGGTGTTGTGATTTCGCCGGGTGCATTCATTTTATTCTCGTGTCTGGCTGTCCAAGACACTACGCCCGTTCCCCCGCCCGACCAATCAGCTGCTACTTGACGCGGACCTCTGCAGAGAAGGGCGACACGTTGCTAAGCTCTGAGAGGACTGTGCGTCTACACGTATGCGCATGTCCGAGACCGGCCAAAAAAGGGGCCGCGTACGGGTCTCTTGAGTAGCAACGTGGATCTTTGTGGATTCTTCGCATTACATGCTGGACACAGAATTTGGCCTTTACTCCCATAACACCATGTCCCTGGTGTTCTCAGGACACGGAGAGGTGGTGCGCTTCCTGCTGGAGGCGTGCAAGGTGAACCCCGTACCCAAAGACCGGTAGGACCCTCGCTCTTCCACTTCCTGTCCTCCTCTTTCTTTCAAGTCTGTCTTTCTGCGTTTGTCTATTTCGCTCTTCAGTCATTTAGCAGTCGCTTTCACCCAAACGCAACTTTAGAATCTTTCGATGCAGAAGGTACGCTGTATGATATAGGCCTACTTGTATATCCAGGTAGACTGCAGACATTGGGGTTCGAACCCAGAATCTTTGGGCAGAGAGTCAAACCCCTGCCCCTTCTGCAAAGAGGAAAACGTGTCTACATTTAGTGTTCTTGTATATAAAACATAAAAATGTGAAATATAGAAAAATATATACAGTATATACACAAACATTGGCAAAATAGAACTAAACTATTTAACAATCAAAGTGTCTCGGATGCTGGGATATTGCACATTAAATTGAATATGAAATATGGAGATATGAAAATTGCACAGTATGGGAGTATGGATGGTATGAGTAGTAAAAGTCCAAGTTAACTTGACTAATATGAGTATCTTTACAATAGTACATCATGTTAAGTATACTCAAGTTATTATCCTGGCCCTCTCCTGTGGCTACAGGTGGGGAAACACTCCAGCGGAAGAGGCCTTGCACTTTGGTCACCACGAGGTGGTCACTATCCTGAAGGACTACCTCGAGAAATACAGCCCCCCAGCAGACACCAACACCCAGGAGAGCGCTGAGAAGAACCTAGACGGTTTGTTGTAGTACCGCCCCTGGGCCACCGGGTGGCAGCACGGTAGTTCCGGGAGATATCGCACTAAGGTGGAACGAGTGAATCAGACTGTATTCACAACAGCCGTCCGTCTCTCTCAGTGAACATGAATGTTGAATTGTTGTTTAGCATTTTGTTTGACCCGGGTAACTGGTTATAAATAGAGGTTAAAATATACATTGTAGTTTGTCAGTTCTCTTTATTAAAAAAAAAAGTAATGCTATAGCTTTCCTGGATGCGTTCTGCTTCAGAGGACTTTAACTCTACAATGGGTTTTTTTTATAAGTGAAGGAAATGCACCAATACTCTTAAAGTAATTGTACACTATTATGAAACTATGAGATTAGTGCATATATATTGTTATTGTACCACTGAAATATCAATGATCAGTGTCCTCGTCCAGATTTAGTTATAGATTTAGAGTGGGTGAACTAAATAGCAGCTTTGTCACACACCATAACAAATACCAGTATATCGGCAGTCTGATGTCTCGCCTACTGCTCATCCACATACACACTACAGGCACACTACTGCTGCTTCTTAGATGAAGTAGTACTCTTTAGTGCAGTCTCGGATTCACACAGGATGAAACCGGTTTCTTTTGTAAGTGAGATGCCCTTGTGTCGTCCTCAAATCTCGGGTCACTTTATAGGATCTAGAGGGTGATATTTGATCTGGAATTGAATGGCAGTAATGAACTAAAATGAAACATTTTGACCTATACGCGATATAAAAAAAAAAAATACTCGTCTTCTTCTGTGTGAACCTCGAGTACGGTCAGTACAACTGTGATAGATATATATATATATATATCTCATATTAGCTGTGTAAGTAAAAGGCACGCCCTTAAATGACTAACACCTTTGGAAAGTCAGTTGTACTGACCGTACTCGAGGTTCACACACATATATATATATATGTTAGAAAAAAAATATTTGCAAAACGGCAGTACTACAAAAATTAGGACGAGCACTTTTCAAATCGGTTTAATTGACCCTTCTGTAATACGGCAATATATATAAGATACAAGAAACGCGTCAGAAACATGTCCACGCTACCTTCCTCCAACCAAACACGGAAACCATTGATGATTTGAATTTGAATATTTTGATCAATAAGAAACGGTCTCTCCTGAATCCTGGAATCAGGAACAGATTTAGCAAGTCAAGCGCAACAAAAAGGGCTACATGGACAACATTACGCTGCAGGTGTGATTCTGATCACAACTGGCAATACGGCAATACAAGGCCTCGATCACTGCTGTGTATCACCCATATGTGTGTGTGTGTGTATGTGTGTGTTTGACGAACATGTATAACTGTTACATTTGTTATAATAGCTATTGTTATGTTTGGGCTTGAGTGAGACAATGGGGACATTCTCAAAGTCACCATGACATTGTGTTAATTGTGAAACATGCATTACAAAATATCTTACGTTGAAGCTAATTAAATGCATTAATCGCATTCTGTTCTAAGGCAAAATTGATAGTTGATATTGTGCAGCCATACCAATAAAATGTACTTCTTTTAATATAATCTATGGTGTTAAAGATACATCTGAATGTTATTTTGAACTTGTAGCTTTAAATTACTTGGCTGTTTTATGGTAAATAAAAACAATGTTTTGTATCGTTGATAATTTGCTTGTGACGGTTTTGGATGATTACACAATTACAAACTGAGTAAGAGACGGAAATATCAGAATGTTGTATGTACAGTATTCCCTTTATGTTTTAAGTTCCTGATTAGAGTGTACAGTACAGATGTTATTTGCTTTTGGAAAATATATTTACGTTTATTTTAATAAACAAAAAGTAAAGTCTTTGTTGTTGTTTTTTGGTCTCCAGAGCATAGACTGTAAAAATGCTTTTTCTGATCATAAAAAAGCTTTTGAGAAAAAGCCTGAGAAAGCTTCACCTACAATACAATTAAACAAGCAGGAGATGATATGCAGCAAAACTATGCAAATGGAAGTTCATATACAGTAGGCCTACTGTAGTCCATCTGGGCTTAGATCAGATGCCACAACAATTTATTACAACTTTTTTTAAGAACCTAACACTGGATAGACCTTCGATGGCGATATTTCTTATATATATATATACAATTTATATATATATATATGTCTGCTTGTTAAACTTAATTCAGTAATAATAATAACAGTAATAATACAGCCTAAAACACTGACATCGAATCAAATGTATTACAGTATAAGATATGTACAAAACGTTACAAAGTGTGGAACAGTCCTGAGAATATCCATTAAGAAGACCAATCACTTGGTCAACCGTTCGGTCCAACCAACAACCGTTTGCTGCTCATAGGGGATGGTAGCCAAATCAAATGGATCCAAGATGTTAGACAACGGAGAAAGCAGCTCTGATGATTCAACATCCATCTAGGGACAAAAGTAAAAGGAAGGTTGTAATCAAATTGTGCCAGAAGGCATACAATATGATACGTTTACTTTATTCATCCCAGGTGGGAAACGTGTGTTGAGATGACACCACCATTGGTGACAGTAGAGGTGTGTATATGCCATTGACAGCATGCTACTTTTTGCGGGGAAGAGTGAGAAGCAATGTAAAATACCGGATAGAAGTCCATGCCTACTGATGGTAGCATGTTCTCCTCGGGTAACGGAGATGCAGTACGGTCCCTGGAGGGCAGAAAGCACACAAACACCTCTTTATTATTTAGTCGATTAGCAGACGTGGCTTTTATCCAAAGCCACTTACTTTTCATTTCATATCTTTACTACTTTTTTTGTTATTTTGTTATTCCTGCTGTAATAATACATAATGTATTACTGCTGAAATTGTCACTACATAGATGACCCTTGCCTTGTAGTAATCATTTCACTGTTGAACGACCATGTTATACTGCACATTTGTAAAACACTTGACTGGACATGCATGGTAAAAATTAAAATTTTCTCGTTTCGTATCAGATATCAATTTCAGATATTCACGCCGACGTGACAATACATTCATTGTTTCATGGTCAGTGGCGAGTCTAGGATTTGGTCCAACACTTTTTTTCTTGGGGGGGGGGGGGGGGCAACCAATTATTTTTATAATTTCTTTTTTATTTAACATTAAATCATTGAAAACCCTTCACTGGACATATCACCGATAAAATTAGGAGCTCAAACCTTCAGTCACGCGTGTTTGAATTTACAGTGAGTTTGGAGTCGCTGTCTAATCCAGGGGGTATATGCGGTGTCTTCACAATGACGTTTTAATTTTATGTTCCACGGCTACATGAAGGGCTGGTTTATGAACGTATCCAATCACAAGACATACATTTGGTGTGGGGGGGGGCCAGGCTGAGGCCAATCAGATTCCATGAGTGGCCCTCTGGCTCCTCTCTCTTCACCAATGATCATGGTGTGCATTTGGAAGCTGTTGCAAAAATATTTTTTGCACAGTTTTCAGAGACAGAAAATGAAAATGTGTCTTTTTGTTCCTGTTGGGCAAATCCATTGCAGCCGTTAGCTCCAGTATATAGTTAACCTACTGGGACTATCCTGCCCACTGCAGGGTTTATTATGAGAGGAAGATGTGTGTGATGTCACTTACGGTGACACATGTTCGGTATCCCTCGACACGTAGCCATCTTTACTTTTCACTGTGGTGAGAAAAGGTCAAAGGTTAGTAAACAGGTACATAGTTGGTCCAAAAGGCACTAAATGAAGTGTATTCATGAACTGTGTTTGTGACTGTGTCACTAAGGTGATAACCATGTCACAATATTTGTAGTTCCTATTTCTTTACCAGATGATCCATATTAAAACATAACATTTTCAACGTAACATAATCCTGAAGAAAAAAAATTGTGTTGATTGCATTTCTGTTCCCAGGATTAGATTTTAGCATTCAGCTAATCTTGGTAAGAATCGAGACGCTAACCATGCTACGTTACAGGGTTTGCTGTAGTACTGTAGCGCTAATCTTGGAAGAATTGGGACAAGAGCACTCGGCTACTCTTGGAAGAATTGGGACAATAGCCTTGGCTGATCTTGGCAAGAATGGAGAAGCTAGCTGTGCTACCGGGTTGGCTGTAGTACTGCTGGAAGGCTTGGTCCTTGGGGATGTCTGGGTACAGGTAGAGCAGAGGCATCCTGTTGCTGGGGCTTTTTAGACGGTAGGTGCGGATGACTTTGGCCAGCGAGTCTTTGGCCAGGTCCGCCTTGGTGTAGGGCTCCACGGCATACACATGGGAACCTGTGGAACAAGCAGAGGTCAAAGGTTAGAAAAGGAGCTGGAACAAGCAGAGGTCAAAGGTTAGAAAAGGAGCAGGTGTGATGTTGACTATTTATTTCATGTCATTCAGCAGATGCTTTCATCCAAAGGGACCTTCAGTGAATTCAGATACAGGTCATTAACGATCGGGTAGCGGTGATGATGGGGCATCTTGCTCAAGGACACCTGCAGGTAGACTGTGGACATTGGGGATGGAACTCAGGAGCACCTTTTGGCTTGGAGTGGTCGACCCAGCTGAAAGTGACGGCTCCCTCTTTGATGCTCTCGCTGAAGCGCAGAAGGAAGGTTCCCTTGGGCTTGTTGCGCAACAGCGTCTCCGCGGACTCCCTGCTGACGAAGCCCATGATGTGCCTAACAAAAGATACAAAAATTGTAATTTGCGAATAAGAAGGATCATTTTCACTCGACTACAAAATCGTAATCGGAAAGCATTGCACCTATGCTGTGGCTTTACAAAAAAAAACCGCCTAATACTTATTTATTTATCAAAACAATAATTATGTTACAATTCCCCATATGGAACTGTGTTGCTTTAAAATGTAAACGACTTGACGTGTGAGTGTGATCGACAGCAAAGCTGGCGATATTGAAACGGGTCTCTTACCCGTCACGCCAAATCGCCAACAAGTGTTTGTTAATCAGGTCCAGAACGCCCTCGATCCAGAGCCAACTGCCGTCACACTGGCCACAGACAGAGGCAACGCAAGGGTTAACGTAGCTACAGTAGCACAAACGCATACACGTTCAAACTAAAGCTACAGTTTGAAGTCTGTAAGGCATCGAGATGACTTCATCATTGAGATTTGGGTTGTCTGTGCCGCGGTTCTCAAACTAAATCCAACAAAAAAGGACATTAGGACTACCTACCTTGTAGAACTTGTTCCAGCTGACAAGGTTGTCGTGGTTATCTGAGGAGACGGGCGGTAGTACAAAACATGTGAGATTGACTGCATGAATACATCCCTGGGCCGAGAAAGTGACTCGTGTTTACGTTGAGCCGAATAATCCCTTAACGATCGGTTTGACAGCTCGATCGGGACACCACTGCCTCCTGTAACCAGCTCCAATGGGGCATTTCATTCAGATTGAAAAGCGAGTTGGTTTGAAAGAGGTGGGCTTGGGGTTGATCACGCGTTGGATGGGAGAACATGAGCGACTAATGGACATGTGAAGGTACAAAGTGAGACCATTTATTTATTTAGAAGACACTATCCAAAAGCAACTTCCAGTGAATAGCATATCAGATACAGATAGGTTAGGGTTAGGGCATTTTTTCTCAGTTAGGCTGCTGACATTGGGTTCAAACCCAGTCTACTTGCAGGTTGAGCAAATCCTTGAGCAAAATGCCCTAACCCCTACCTATCTGTACCTGATATGCTATTTACTGTAAGTTGCTTTGGATAAAAGTGTACACTTAGTGACAAAATAGTAAACTGTAGCACTTCAAGGAGAGGAGAAGGAGGCGGGGGGGGGGGGGGGGGGTTAGGGAAAA
>OOFB01030372.1:45282-56843 GCA_900323305.1 Trachyrincus murrayi
TATGCTAGAAGGCCTCTTACTTACTTGTCGAAAACCAGAGTAACTTTGGGCATCCAATTAAACGTAGAGAGATTCACCAGAAACCTGGGGAATTAATATGTATATATATATATATATATATATACACACACACACACATTTATTTTATATATATATATATATATATATGGGTCTGTCCAGCAGGGGCGTGTCCCCCTGGACTATAACAGAACTACACAATGCTTTGTATTGCGCAGATGTTGTACTATGAGTTTGTTAACTGTGTCGCGTATACAATCGCTGCCAAGTGACGGTTGTTGTGGTCTACTAGTCTGGACAGGACAGCGTCGGCGTCAGCCCTTACCTTATTTTGACTGCGAAGCGCACACCTGTCTTGAGGATCAGAGGTCTCTGGGCAGAGATGACCATGCATGGCTGCGTCTCCACCACCAGAGCACTGCAAGGCGGTGACAACGCTTCTCATTCAGAGTACTTTATTCATTCCCAAGAAAAATATTTAGATAGATAGATAGATAGATAGATAACTCACTTTTTCAGGAGTTTTGTTAACAGGCACTTTGTGGTCTCCTCACACTGGGTCCTCTGGGACAACAGGAGATCATTGGGTTTGCACTGCTGGTCCAGTTCCTGCAGCTTCCTCAGCTGTTGGAGCTGCAGGTTCAGAGCTTTTGCAGCCAACGTAAACCTGATGTACACACACGCAGACGCACACGCACACGCACACGCACACACACACACACACACACACACACACACTTCAGTGTCATCACAGAGGGATAAAACGTGCCAGGGTGCGACAACCAGTGCTTCGACAGTACCAGGTCTAAATGAACGTGCTTATTCAGAGTCATCACAGTAAAGTACAGTACCAGGTCTAAATGGACGTGCGCTTATTCAGAGTCATCACATTAAAGTACAGTACCAGGTCTAAATGGACCTGCGCTTATTCAGAGTCATCACAGTAAAGTACAGTACCAGGTCTAAATGGACCTGCGCTTATTCAGAGTCATCACAGTACAGTACCAGGTCTGTAGATTCTGCAGGCTGGTGTCATGCGGGGCTCCGATGCAGGCCAGCTGCTGTCTGTGCTTCCAGCTCCGCAGCTCCTTCTCCACCACCGTGGACACCACCCGCTCCGACAGCTTCACCGTGTTCACCATCAGGTGAGCCACGTCCTGCTCCATTGGACAATAAAATACATTTATGTTTTCCTTTACATTTAGCGGACACTTTTATCCAAATCGACTTACAAGTGAGGCTGAGAGAAATAAAAGCATACCATCAAAATTGGAGTAGCTCCAAACACGTATGAATGCCGTAAAATTGGATTTAAGTTTTCAGGTAAAGTAGCAGTTTCTGCGTTCACACGAGACACGCCTTTCCACCTTTTTAGCGGAATGCTAAATCCAATCCTTCAATTAAAACCTGCGTCACTACCTGATGCGCTGAGCTGCCCGATCCGCCGTTTATATTACCTCCTGCATGTTTTACCGGCGTGGAATAAACTTGTCACCTCCTTGACAACTTTTGCGATTGGCTCACACAGTTCACGACAACAGAGCGCCATGCATCAGCGTGTCCTACGTTGTGCGTGCTTGTACCGTTAATGTCACCCGGCATATGGTCGTGCCGGAACTTTGCCGGGAATGTTACAACGTCTTATGCAGGGAAATTGGCGGAACGGATTTGCCAGCAATTTGATAGGGGTGATACACATCACCCCTATGCCGTTAATTACCGGCACGGGCTGCATGTGTGAAAGGGGAGATAATGTTATAGTGCTGCACAACCTAGTTTAAAATGTCTAAAACATCTATACAAATACTTTTAGCGCCTCTGATGTAAAGCTGTATAAGCAAGAGGCGATGTGTACACAAAATGGCTGAGGTCAGTTCCAGGTCCAGGGGAAAGTGGGCTCACACACACAGTAAAAGTAAAGCCGACGTGACGCCTACCAGTCTGGTTTGAAACAGGTCGAAGAGCGATGTGTCGATGTTCATCTTCGTCCTCTGAAGGTCCAGGGAGACCGGCGATCCATTCAGCTGATCCACTGGAGACGACAACAAACACACAAGACAGCTAGTGTTCACGGAAACCGACGTATGTACATTTACACGCACACACCGTAGTCGAAACAGATGTGACGTGAATCTCTGACCTTCTGAAAGCATGCACAGGATGAATGAATGTGTTCAAGGTGTTTCCAGGAATGTTTACATGACAAAGTACATTGGATGATGTTCAAGGCATCTAGTAGCTTAACGACATTATGCTTGCGTTTGTGTTTACATGACAGTTACTAGATTCAAAGGATTGCCTTAATCCGATTAAGATCGGTTTGTTAGCGTACATGTAAACACACTGATTGTTTACGTGCTTTGGGATCGGTCCCAATGATAGGCGCATTATGAGTTTCATTTACTATCATTATTATTGATTGTGTGATTGTGTGATCAGCCCCTTTCCGTCCAGTTATACCTTCATCTTGCCACTGTTTCAAGCACATGTCGTACTTCCCCAACTGCTCGTCGATTGACTTGATTTTACCATCACCATCCTGCACCCAAAAACGTTTTCTAATTGAAAATCGTTCAACTCTTTCAAGTAGGCAATCATTTTTATGGATCTTTTATAGACACTGAATATGGTTGTTATAAAATGGGTTGTACTGTCACTAACAGTGGTTCCCAACCTTGGGGTCAATGTTCAGACCTATAAAAATGAGGTCACGGGCCAGATAAAGGTTGGAAACCACTGCGATATAATTCCAAACGAGTATCAATATTTATCCTGAATTAAAAGGATAAGGATAAATTAAATATATAAAGACCCAAAATACTTGACCTGAATATTCCTATTTAGTTCTCTGATGTAATTGTCCACCGATGTCTTGCTCTCCATCGCTGCACTGTTGGCTGTACAATCCTATGAAAAGAGATGTGTTTACATATTTAAGACGGAGCCCAGCCATGCTCAAACGTTTCGAACCAGATCACGGTGTCCCGAAAACATATTTCAAGAAGAAAAGGGGAAGAAAGTCGATCATGATTCATTCAACACAACATTCAACTCCCAGCCCAAAGGTTCCGGGTTTGAATGCCAATGTCAGCAGTCTATAGACATCCTTGAGCAAGAGGGCACAGGCCAAATATAAAATAAAATAAATCCAAAATAAATGTAAAAGTTTTTTTTACATTTAAATTATAAATACAAATAACAATATGGGCAGGGCGGCCTCCTCCAGTTTAGTACCTGGTATTAAGCAACATGTTCTGTCTAGTCTGTCATGTACTTAGCTAGATTATTTGAAGCTAAAACACTTTATTCTTTGCTTTGAAGGCTTTGCAGATTGACTTAAAAGGGGCAGTGAACCCAAAATCGTTAGTTTTTCTTAAAAATGTGGTAATATGTGTTATATGATTGTCAACATAGACGGTACTAGCTTAAAACTAGCTTAAAAAAGTATCACAAAGTTGGCGTGAGTTGTAGCCATTGGAAAAATGTTGACCGCATATACGCTACATGTATATCTTATGGTACTTTCTGCAGTTCCATGACTGTTCAAGCACATAGGGTGACTAACTGTTTTCATAACACACATGAATCACTGACCTGGGGCATCATCACTGACGCAATGATCCTCCGCTCCTCAGACAGACATTGAGAGATGATCAGCGCCATGTTGACTGGGTTCACCTCGAAGAGGGTCTGAGAGGGTGTGACAACACAGCTCGTAAGATAACCTGTAGTAGGCAAGACGCCCTACCCCCCCACCTGCTCCTTAATGCCCCGTCTCTGAATTCACTTTAAGTCTTTAAGTCACTGTAAGTTTATCTCAAAGTTCAAGTCTTTTATATGTCAGATGCACAGAACAACACCGTCAGACTGGGCACTCACGTTCTTATGTCACCAGCAACTACCTATTAATATAATAATAGAATATACTAGAAAGATAAAATATGCTGCACAAAAATACAAATATATATAAAGATAAATATACTAGAATATATTACAGGGTAATAATATAACTGACAAAATAAACAAAATCCAATTATATACAAAATCCAAAGAATCCAATGGAAGGACTTAATTTTGCCAAATACTGAAAAATTTCCACTGGCTATTCTCGAAAAGGGAACTACATTCCATATTACATACACAGTCATACACTACACATAGATTACATGTTCGGCTTGCTTGAGGATATGTCATGATGACAAGAGCGAGGACACAATTTCAGGACACAACGTGGAATGGAAGCAGTTGTCCTCCTACCTGCACATTGTTTCGTAGGAGTAAATAATTGGGTCCGTCTAAAAGGTTGTTCTCTCTGACCAGGCGGCCGTAGCGGCCATCCAACTCCTGCAGCAGCTCATGGAAAACATCACTGGCTTGTCTTTCATCGGATGCTGCCGATTCCCTGCAATCGGTAGTTAACCTTGTTATAGTGTTTAAAGTTGAAAGAATGATCTCAAACATTAGACCCCCAGTTAGTCAGCGTCCCACTGGAACAATGTAGGAATAGGCGCGTCTTTCAGAAGGTCGATTTCACTTTTTGTATTAAGAATATGAACGTACGCTCCAAGATATATCCATCTATTTTGTATTAGGCGTAAGGATCCTTTACCAATTTTGGCTCTCGATCCAGTCACTGAAAATACGCCGTATGTCCCAGGGGAAGTTGTGGTTGATGTAGACCTGGATGACCTGGTCCTGATGGGCAGAGTCGAGGTTCAGCAGCTCCTGCCACTGGGCCATCTAGTGATGAAAACATCAAAATCCATCTAAGTGTAGGTTGTAACTACGTGTTCACTTATTTCGTATACAATGTGTGGAACTAGACAGTTTATTTATGTGTGACATCACGGCAATCAAACATTTTAAAATCAAGGTTGAACAAAAAGAAGTCAAACTCACTTTTTGTGAACATAAACTGAACATGGCATGTCAGACTGCATTGTGTCACTGGGAATTCACCTAACCATAACCCTCAGAAATAAGGGTGGAGGGCCACCAATTATGGAAGGATTGCAGTGGCACAATGACACCACAGTCTGCCGTGTTCAAAAATGTCAAATTCATAATAAAAGTCATAATATCTTGTCATGTTGTGTTTCTGGTCGGTTCATATTGTAGCTTTTCATTTAGAAATACATCCCATAGAAAAATGCTAACTGGACAGTCATCTGTCAATAGGGGCCCGTAGTGAGGGACTGATATTAGTCACTAAACTGAGCCACCTTCTACAGGCCAAATAATGTTTTCTGCGGCCATGTAATGAAAACTGTGAACTGTGAAGTGAAAAAATAAGGAGAATAAGTAGCAAACCTCAGCCTCGTAGCGGCGAGGACTAAAAGTCCTTTACATTTGATATCCGCGTAGGCCTATTATGGAGTAATAATTCAAGGTTCTGGCTTTGTCATTTCACAACATAAACACACGTACCTTTGTTTTTGTTTGTGTGTCTCTCTGCGAGTCCAAATAGTCCCAGCACCACAGTATGTGTTGCGGTATTGCCCGCACACCGTGCACGATATCGATCCAACTATTTGGCCTATTATATAGACTCTTATACGAACTATTAACGATGTGTACCCTCCTACCCTACCTACTTACACTACTCCCCAGCTATACTCACATCTGATCTCCGAACGACTTCGATCGGCTATAACAGTCACTCACACACACACACACACACACACACCTGCACTAAGCCTTGTCGTCCGCGCTGCGCAGTTGAGAAGCCAACAGGTATGCAAGCGCTGGCCCTCTGATTTATATACGACCTCTGATGCCCCACCGTGAATCACGTGTTTCTCGGGAAATAGTCATCATATTTCCATATAAAGAGAAGCTTATGAGCCTGAGCAACAGGGGGAGACAAAACCTAAGGCAAGCTCACAAATGGGACCCCACACGTATCCATAACATTTCGAATCTATCCCTCTGATGTGCTGAACTGATATGAACAGTACTGTATGTATTTTTGCTTTTTAAGAAGGACGCATTGCCTATTTATGAGAAACATTTGATTCATCTTTGGAAATAAAGAAACAAATAAACAAATAAACAAATAAACAAATAAACAAATAAATAAATATATATTTGTCCTTTGCTCCTAGATGGGTGGCAGCACCCACGTGGCAGACAGGAAATGTCTCTGCCATTGGCTTCACCAAAGCCAAACATCACCACCATTATCAAGAATCCTTTTACAGAAATGCTATGCATGTTTATGCAAGATTACACGCACACATATGTTCATGAATATTGGAAGAATATTAGCCAATGAGAAGGACTATGAATATATTACTTTTTACAAATAGTTTTGCTTTACCAAGATACCTGTATCTGATGTTCTTGACACCTTTAGTTCCAAGTATTATTACTATATTAATACAATTCTCAATTCTGGCTTATTGTATCACTGATATCACTGATACACCCTTTCCCATTCTGCTTATTTAGATGCTGCAATCCTATTATATGAACCTAAAACATAAATATATTTGATGAGTAAGGGATCCACGACTAGGTTAAAGGAGGCTAAATAATGGGGGCCTTTGCAGAGAACTTGGACTGGTATCTTAGCACTACTGTTGGAGGTTAACAGAGGGCACTGTTAGTCGTTGTACTGGAGGTTTGTGGGAGGTCAGTCTTGGTTGTTTGAGTAGACCACGTGAATACATCCGGAGACCCCACTGTAACTGAATAAAGTAATCCCCAAAAGTATGGAGTTGTCATATCTGAATTACTGCAACCATTTATCGTAATTTTTCTGAATGGGTCCAATGGGGAACACAAATCCGTGGCTAAGCCCCGCCCACCTCATGCATCACACCTGGACCGTTGTATGGGAGTCAAGGAGCTCAATTTAAAACGTTTCGATTTCAACCTGAATCTCCATGAAATGTTCCTGGCAGGGTTTGTCTAATGAATGAATTAACAAAACATGAATAACACAATAAACATTGTATCAGTGTCATTTTTAGAACGTGATAGATGTTGTGGTGTAGGCCTATCAAACAAGCAAACAAAACAATAGTTTATATGCATATTGTATTCATGACAAAATAACCACAGCTGTGTGACCATAAACGCTCCAAATGCATATATATATATATTTTTTAGCTATTTTTTCATTTTATAGATATTTAATATTGCTGACAAAAACAAAAAAAAAGCCAAGAAGAAAAAAAGCACACCTACATGCAACAATTATTATTTCATGAAAAAAAGATATAGATAGATAGAATACAATATAGTAAATGCAGTTATTTCTAATAGAAAAATAGACTTATTTAGAATTAGAAGCTGGCATCAGGTCGTTGCTAGGTCATCATAAGGTCATTGCGAGGTCATTGAGGTTCATTCTGTAGAAACTTTTTACAGGAAGAATTTCGAGTAGTCTTTACTCTGAATATGGTGGACTCATCTACAGAAGAAAGAGAAGGATTTAAAATTAGCGGCTAATGTTGCTTTCCAAAAACAGCATTGTACACGTGTGCATACATAGTACATGATATAAATGTGTGTACAATACATACATAGTACATTATGAACATGTGTGTGGCCTACACAACTTTGAATTGTCAGGCAGCAGTTCGTACTTAACTTTGCCCCCCCCCCCTATTTAACTTACAACAATATATAACCGTATAACAGTGTGCTATCGTGCTGTTTACTATGGCCTTGTTTACACGAGCGCTTTGAATTTTGAGAATTCGATGCAAAGAGAGATTCTTTTGTCCATCGAAACTGGTGGGAACAGCTGTACCAGAGATGACATGATTCGTGGTATCATCCAAAGCAGGTGAGTTTTTGAATCTCGCTACAATCGAAATGCAAAAAACGTTTGCAGAATCTAGATACTTCTTCTCGTGTAAACAGGGCCTATGTATCCACAGCGACTTGTGACTTGTGACTTGTCATGTCATTAAGGAGCAGGTAGGAGTCGAACACCATGACCACCATTAAACCACCACCCTTCCTGCCCCCTGTAAGTCAGGCATTTTGACCCAAGCGATAGCCCAGTGTCTCGGGTCGTGAGGCTCTTACTGTGTCGAAGCACAACTGCTGGTTCAGCATGTGGAACTCCCCAGGAGTCATGGGGGGCTCGGGAGACGAGGGAGGCAGCGGTACGCTCCCGTTGGACCTTAGACGGACGGAGAAGCAGCTTTACACCCACCCGTGTACGTACACTATACGCCTTATGTAATTCCCTCGCAACGGGTAACATTGTTTTTACTGCCATATTATTCATGCTTATGTAGATCTACTCACGGTAGCTCAGAGATGGGCATCAGAAGAGCGGACAGGTATGGATGAACTGAAATAAATAAACAAAAACACATGATCAGAATGACAAGCGTCGTAGTCTTTGCTCCAGCTGATCATAATAATTTCGCTTTTACACGTTTATTCAATCTGACTTCCAGTGAATTTTTAGATGCATGTCATTAAAGGTATGCGCAAATGTTTTGTTTGTCTTGCTCTAGGATGCAGACAGGTTAGGGTGCAGACATTCGGGGATCGAACCCAGTACCTTTCAGCTGGGAGTCAAACCCTCTAGCCACGACACTATCTTCCCCCCTCACTGTTAGCAGAAATTCGGTAGTCATTCTGAATTGGGGAAAACTCAATTCAGAAATGAAAGAGAAGTCAACAAATGAAAACGTGTGTATAAACGAACAGTGCCGTTACCTTTGCTCTGGGGGCTGTTGTAGTACCGGCTGAAGGCCTCGTCTTTGGGGATGTCGGGGTAGAGGAACTTGAGGGGGTTCTCGGACACCACCCCCTCGGAGATCACCTTGTAGTCCCTGATTATGTCGGCGAACGGCAGGGCTATCAGACGGCTCTTGGTGTACGGCTCCACAGAGTTGAACTTTGACTCCCCTGTGGTGAGGAGCAGTATTGCGAGAGAAGTGGTCAGATAATGCCTGACCTACGGACTCAAAAGCCTGAATTATTCTGGGCTGACGATGGTGAAAAATCACACACACACACACACATACACACACAGGTTATTCAAACATGAATTGTTTTAAGACTGGCTGCTTTATTTCCAAAGCCTGGAAGAAAAGGCAAGCAGAGCTCTGTGAATGAAAACTGAACTTGATCTGACTTGACCGGTATGTGTGTGTCAAAAATACTGTTATTATTTGTAATTCATGTCAATGTATCATGTTCACCTTTCTGTCCATTTCATCTTGAAAGTAATGGTGTCTTATAAATCAATCATAACATTACCATGTTGTTATTATTACGGTAAGCAATGTAGCAGGGAGGGCACCGTCGCTCCATCAAAGAGGTTTTTATGACTGGTCGTATCTGACTATGACTAAATATGTAAATATGTTATTTATTTTGGGGGGAGGGGTGTTTTTCTGGAAGACGCAATTTCTCCTTTTTTGCATTTGAGGGGATTTTGTCTTATGCCTACATATTCCTTCAATATGTAAACCATTATATAAGTTATTACATAAGTTATATATAAGGAATATAAGGAACCGTTATATAAGGAATAATACAGATCAGTTCTTGAAAACAAAATGTTTTCGTTTTCATTGACATTTTCGTTCCTGGTAAAGTATCGTTAGCTTCCGGTTTTCGTTCCTTAAACCAGTTGCAGAGTGACTTGCGTATGCGTGCATGTGTGGTGAACGACTCAGCGGCAGTTTCTCACCGTTGTCGGCCTGCTCCACCCACGTGAAGGTGATCCCTCCCAGGTGGCTCTCGCTGAAGCGCAGCAGGAAGGTCCCCGCACCCTTGCCCTTGAGCAAGGCACGCTCCGTCTCCTTGCTCACGAAGCCCATGATGTAACTGAGAGACAGACACAGAGAGAGCGGAAGAGACGTTTACATTTGCGTTTACATTTATGTTCACATTTAGTCGACAACACCAATTTTGATTGTATGCTTTAAATACTTCTCAGCCTCACATATAAGTCACTTAGGATATAAGCGTCTGCTTTTATCCAAACAATCCAATTCTACCTCCTTGTTGTTTTGTAGAATAGTGCAATCTAAATCCTCAACAACAACTTAAAGGAAAACCAAACACCTAGTCCCCGGCCACTATAAAATGTTTTAAAATGTCTTCTCTGGCCGACTTCTGGTAGATACTTTTTCTTATTTAGGGGCCAGGCTATATTGCTGTCTCCTGCACAAGGCACTCCCACTCGCTGCAATCAGATTTGGGGGGGGGGGGGGTATTTTGACTTTATACAACTTAACACTTTTTTCTTTACATTGGTCTTTTACACATCTGCATAGTAACATCTTTTCCAAATACTATACTTTCAAAACCTGAGAGGTAGATGCAGGGTTGAGTTAAGGAATGAATGGAATGAACGTATGAACAAATGAGTGAGTGAATGAATGACTTACCTGTCGTTCCAGATCGGCAGCAGGTGTTTCCGGATCAGCTCCAAGATGGAGTCTAGCCAGGTCCAGAAGCTGAAGGGCTTTCCTGGAATATTCTCCTTGGAGGAGACATGAGACACACAGAGACGCATGGATCATCACACACTGGTCATATCTTAGCCAATAGCATCAGAGTTCTGGGAAACTAAGGGCTGCCGTGGCCACTCACACGTGTAGGCAGAGGTGGGAAGTAACGAAGTACAAATACTTCGTTACTGTACTTAAGTACATTTTTCAGGTATCTGTACTTTACTTTTCTGACGACTTTTTACTTTTACTCCCTACATTTTAACACAAATATCTGTACTTTCTACTTCTTACATTTTGAAAACAGGCTCGTTACTTTCGTTTTAATGTATTTTAGGTGAATTATCGATTATTTTGATCTTGCATCATTGCGCGCATGAAGACTGATTTCAAACTAAATGGATCGGACAATAGAAAAGACGACCCCTTGGTGTGCATATCATTATGACAGACGGAAACAGACGCATGCGACGGAAAAAATCGAAACGAAATAGCAGAAGAGCTGAAGGCGTCATGTCCATGCGGTGTGTATTGTGCCAACCCAAGAACCACAAACTGTGGTGGGGATATTGTCACATACACTGCCAGTGCTGCAGTGTGTAGCACACAAACTAACATTCAGGCTTCATGGGGAGTTCTTTAGGCCAATGTATACTGTTGCACTTTGACTGCGGCAATTCTAGTTTAATGAAACATTTTTATATGAAAATGTATATTCTGCTCATAATCTCGTCAGTATTAAGTAACCCTTCATCTTAAACCTGTAAGGTTTGGTCCCTCTGGACCGTGTTAGTTTTACTGTAGAACTGGTAAACTGGGGGTTAAGTTGAGTATACATTTATGCTTGCAGTCCATTTAATGTCTATTTGCATTGCAATACATTTTATGGTATAACTGACCTTGTTGAGTTTGTAATTCATGCTGCTTTTACTATAATCATTTTATGTGCTTTGTTTAGGCCTATGTAGAGGCGAGGTCACCCAGCTACAATGTAGGCAACAGCAAATAGAGCTTGTTTTTTCTATCTACTTTGTTTTTGTTGTTGTTCACGCTGAATACATCCAGAATGGCAGTAATAGAAGTTGAAATAAAGTTCCTATTCCCTTATAT
>OOFB01030373.1:0-19468 GCA_900323305.1 Trachyrincus murrayi
GTAACTGATCCCCCCCCCCCCCCCTCAGTTAATCTAGATCCTCCATACGTAGCCCTATTATTACGCTTATTCTTATTAATACTATTTTCATTATGATTATTGTTGTATAATAGATATAACCTAATACAATTAATTTATCCGACTGTGAAATCCAACTGCTACACAGTATAATATTGACGTCATCATTATACATGGAACACATTTATGTTTTTTAATTTAAAGTTTTTTGAACGTAGGCCTAATCGTTAGTCAAACCCTGGAATAGGAATCGTTTGGCCAAACAATGTTTTTTTTTGCTTTGGCCAACCATACGTGACTCATATGACACGTCTAGACCACTCGTAGATGTTGTGCATAGACCTACATAAGAGAAAATTCGAAATATGAGGATTTTGGTGAATTTGAGAAGGGCTCTTAAAACGTTCGTACGAGAGATTTAAGCACAAATCTGTGCTTAAGAATGTTTCTTGCATGAGGCCCAATGACTTATAATTGATGGTTTTCAGTGTTGCAACATACAGTACGGCGTGAACCAGCATCTGACAAACTGCTTTTGACAACTCATACTGCCTGAAAAGTATATAAGTATATTCATCTTGTGTGTATTATTTGATATTCATCAGAATTTCAAATAATAGCCTATTGGCTGCACAACATATTTTAGTGATGATGAACTAATTCAACTTTAGGCCTTGATTGAAATTGACATGACAATGACACAGTAGTCCTATATGGAGGGTTCTAAGGGCGGGTTAAAGCCTCTGATTGGTCAATGAACCGTAGTTGCCGGACTATCTCCGCGAGGATCGTGAATACAGCTTCATTCAGTCAGGGCCTTCATTCAGCGAAGCCCTCAATCTGATCTAAAAAAGCATAAGAATTGGTATTTGCCTCCATCTGTTCAGCTACAGCCAACATATCTCATTTGTAGCAATTGTAATTAAGATCCGCATCGGGTGCTGCCATCTTGAATTAGGCAAAAGCATTTGATTAAAGTTCAACCACCAGACTTTAACCCGCCCCCTGACTTTTGATGGCTGAAGTTGACACATTTATTTATTTCGCTGCAGCAAGTCACACTATGGATAAATAAAAGTATATATAAGTAAATACAATTATGAATATACAATAAATGTCATATTAAATGTGTAAATATATAATATAATATATGTAAAAAAAAAAATATATATAAATATATATATAAATGAATAAATAAATACACAAATAAATGTAACACAATTAAGCATTATTCTTTTATTTAAGCATTTTATTATATAATTATGTATTTATTAACATTCAATTATATAATTATGTATTTATTCTTTTATTATTCTTTTTATTCTGTTTATTTACAGTATATGACCTACTATCAGTACTGATTAAGCATTAAGCATTTAATTATATCATTAGATATTTATTCATTTATTTAAGCATTTAATTATATCATTATTTAAATATTTACAACCCTCAATAGTCCTACAGGTCGTCACACATGTCAAAAACAGGAAGGTTGATCATAGGAAATAGGCATATTTTTCTGAGTCAACCTGATGACAACACTCCAATCAGCGCGGAGAGAGCCATGTCGCTTCGCTCAGATGAGATTGAGATGCACGTCGAGACCAGCGAATATCAGTCATATTTACCCAGTGAAACTGAAAAGATTGTGCCGGATTGTACCGCAAACTCAAGTAGGTATCCTATCTCTAGCTGTCTGCCTGTCTTGTGTTCTGTTTTGTTATTTATTGAATATTAAATTGCCTGTGTGTTTCACTGCAGAAAGACACCTGCACCTGGTTTACCTGAGCATCGGCCTGCTGTGTTTCCTCCAAGCTCTTCTGAACATCACTCTGAGGCTCGGCTGGAAAGAGTCCAGAGATCCCACAGAGACAAATCTGACACGTAAGTCAGATTGATGTGTTTTAAATGTCAGAGCAAGACAATGACAATTACACACATTACAATTGGCTTTAGTCGTCGTTGTAGAAGTGGTGGATGAACCAATAGGGGATCACCAATTAACCTATATATCATTTGGTTTAAATTGCTAATTAAATTGCATCAATATTATCAATGCACATCCAATGTACCGTAACCCTAAATGTAAACATTTTTGCTGGATATGTATGATGCCATGCTGTCTTGCACCACAGCTGCAACATGGGTTGCGCTGTGGTGCAAGAGTGTTTCCGTTGAGCAGTGTTCTTGTGCTGTTGTGCTGTGTGAAACAGAGAGGGACACAGAGTGTCACACAAGCTGGCAGCTGTTTAGCGGCGGCTGCTACTACCTCTCCAGTGGGAGGGGGAGTTGGTCCACGGGCCACCAGGACTGCCTGGAGCGGGGGGCTCATCTAGTCATCGTCAACAACAGACAGGAACTGGTAGGGAACACACAGGGGCTCTGCTTTCACGTTCCATTGGGACTTCTCTTTTTGGTATGAATGTGTGGCAGTTCCCCCTGCTACATGCCACCTACAAGTGGCCTTTCAGGGCTCCTCCAACAGCAGGACACAGGCAGATGATGATTAAACCGGTTTATTGTAAAGTTCGAGAAAGGTTTGAACAAGCAGAGCAGGTGGTACGTGCTGACAGGCTTGCGCTCCTCCTGAGTGTGTGTGGTGATGGCTGGTTTAACCTGTGGGCCTTGATTACTCTGATGCACCACAGGTGTGCAGCCTCACCCAGCCCCAGAGTCTAATCAGTCTGACTTAAACCAGCCACCAACCACACACACTCACTCCACAGAATTACATTTTTTTGTTAAACTTTTAGAAAGTGTCTACATATACGTATATATGCTCCACTGAACAGCAACAGCATTACATTGTTGCTTGCAGTTAAAGCGGCTGTAGGTAAGATTTGAGAGTTGTAAAGATAGAGAGCAGCAGAGAGCAAGATTTTGAATCAATCAGGGAAGCGATGCCCTGATTGGTCAGAAATGAGCCGGGAGCGGCTCTTGAATCTTACCGACAACGCCACAATAAAAGTGTATTGTGGCGTTGCTGTTGTCACCAGGTCTTTATCATGAGGCTGGCCAGAAAACCCACAGCAGCATGGATCGGTATGACTGACAAGATACAGGAGGGGCGCTGGAAATGGTTGGATACAACACAAGTAACCCGGGACAGGTACAATCATACTATTTCTTTCATGTAAAAAAAACATAAAGATGACATTAGATCCTGTAATATTATGAGCAAATAAAACTCATAGAACTAACGCTTACGTTGGTTTTACATATAGGTTTGAATTGGTCCACTTGTGTCCTATATAGCGCACTACTTAGGGTGTCACCACTTTGCAGTGTTGTCCGACATAAAAGAAGTATACAACTTATGCACACGTATTCCCGCGCTACATCCCATGATGCACAGCGTTCATTGTCATCGGATTCATCCAATAGAGATGGTCCGGCATGGTTCTTTATGCAAATGAGCCGTCACAGGGTGTCATCTAACACCTGTTGGCGTGTTTATGCCACCAACACACACGTCCACGCTGATGGATTACTGGTGCATAATTAGTGTCCGAATTCCCCATATACTTATTCCCTACAGGCCTACATAGTGTACTATATATATATATATAGTGTACTATGTAGTATCAATATATAGGCAATGAGGGAACAAGTGTGCGAACACAGCCATAGTTTCCATATTTTTACTTGTACAGATCCTACTGGGCCCGGGGGCAGCCGGACGATGCTGGGGGAGAGGACTGCGGGGAGATCCGTACTCTGGCTAACTTCAGTGGCTTCAACGACTATGACTGTACCACCAGGCTGAGGTGGATCTGTGAGAAAACACCAACTCCAATAGACTGGAATAGAATGTAGCTAATTAGGAGATAACCGTCCGGGACATACAGTGTGTGTGTGTGTGTGTGTGTGTGTGTGTGTGTGTGTGTGTGTGTGTGTGTGTGTGTGTATGTGTGTGTGTGTGTGTGTGTGCGTGCGTCCTTCCTTCCTATGGACTAGTATCCCATGCAGGGTATCTCCTTGGCTTATGTCCATAGTCTGTTGGATTTCACTTATAAGCAGTGTTGGAAGCAACGCATTACGGTAATTTCACTACTTTTGGTGGTAACTAGTAATGTAACTAATTCCTTTTTCAAATTAAATAACGCAATTACAATTACTGACATTTAAATGGACTCGTTACTCGTTACTTTTGTCTTGCGCCCAGTGCTTAATTTGTAAATCAGGAGGTACCGGAACACAGAGAGGCTGCTGATCTGGCGGGTCGGGGGAGAAAAAAAGTCACGGAACACAAGCACAGAACGCATCAGAACCACAGAGCCTGGCGCACAGCCTGGTGCATCAGAACCACAGAGCCTGGCCCACAGCCTGGTGCATCAGAACCACAGAGCCTGGTCCACAGACAACACCTGGTGCATCAGAACCACAGAGCCTGGCCCACAGACAACACCTGATCAGAACCACAGAGCCTGGCCCACAGACAACACCTGATCAGAACCACAGAGCCTGGCCCACAGACAACACCTGGTGCATCAGAACCACAGAGCCTGGCCCACAGACAACACCTGATCAGAACCACAGAGCCTGGCCCACAGACAACACCTGATCAGAACCACAGAGCCTGGTGCACAGACAACACCTGGTGCATCAGAACCACAGAGCCTGGCCCACAGACAACACCTGATCAGAACCACAGAGCCTGGCGCACAGACAACACCTGGTGCATCAGAACCACAGAGCCTGGTGCACAGACAACACCTGGTGCATCAGAACCACAGAGCCTGGCCCACAGACAACACCTAATTAGAACCACAGAGCCTGGCCCACAGACAACATCTGATCAGAACCACAGAGCCTGGCCCACAGACAACACCTGATCAGAACCACAGAGCCTGGCCCACAGCCAACACCTGGTGCTGCTGTGATGAAAGTGAACAAGAATGACATAATAAACAACTATGTGCACCGATAGAAAATATTGTTGCATCTTCTGACATGACAATGGAGCCTAAAAAACACTATATGCCCAACGATGGGAATTATAATTGACCATACTCATTTCACTGCACAGCACAAACGCCCACTAGCTGTGGGGCTTACTATGTCATATGCCAAAATATTACATGCACATATCATGCCCACAACGATGGGACAAGTTTTCATTATTAGCCTACTCATTTGACAGCACAAACGCCCACTTGCTTAGCTGTGGGGCTTACAGTAGCCTAACTGTACTGCTATTATCACCACCCTGTTGATCAAAACGACTTTGGCTTACTCTATAAACAGAGCACACGTAGACTCTGCCGTAGCACTCTGCCTCCTGCCTATTGTTTCACCATCCATTGAACATCAAGTGGAAGATATCTAAAAAAAACTCACCAATATGACCAATATGCGTTTGTTGCTTTCTATAATCGAAAGTGCTAGTAGTACAGGCGGGTAAACAGATTATTTGCCAAAGTTTTAAAAACCCTACTGGTGCCGCGTACGTGACAGCAGCGGCCAAATTACCCAGCGACCTTTTCACTCAGTGCACTCGCTTGCACGAACATCTCCCGACTTTTTAAGAATAAATGTAAACTAATAAAGAACGTGAAATTGCTTGAAAATTGGTCTGTAAATGAACATATATGTTTATAATTTTAAGTTATGCCGGAACACAGGCAGTTTAAAACCTAGAGCTCCCGGATCCCGGATATAAGAAAATTGAAGCAGACATTTAAAAGTAATACAAAAGTTACTTTCCCTAGTAACTAATTACTTTTATATGCAGTAATTGGTAAAGTAACTCAATTACTTTTGAAAGAAGTAACTAGTTACTATTACTAATTGTCATTTTCAGTAACTTGCCCAACACTGCTTATAAGATAAGAAATCACTTTCAGCAGCAAAATTGACAGAAACAGTTCAAGTCAGATACAGATAACAATATAGATATAAGATAATATATATATATACATACTTCTGTGCACCGCAGGCAAGGGATTAGTAATATAAATAAAAACAATTTGATTAAACACCTGTTTGTTTGTTTTTGTTGATTATGACAACAGCAGATGCTCTGTCCACATCTCATGACCAAGCATTGGCCTCATAGAGAACGTTGGGAAATATCTATTCAGACACAATGACAGTCTACTTTACCCCTGTTGTTGAATTGTAATGTAATATGTGCTCAAGACACACAAAATAATCTTATGACTCGTATAACATGAGATCTTTCAAATGGTAATAATAACGGACCATTCTGGGCATTCAAATAATGCATTTTATTGATAGAAGATATCACAACTACACCCAACTTGACATGTTGTACCTTTGATGCACTCTTTCAATGATATACAACAGTGATGTACAACAAGAGTTGGTGGTGGGAACGTAGCGGCCCTCTACTACATGCCTCCTTGTGATGCCACAACATTTAATCTTGTCTTCTTAAATCATTTTTTACATTATGCACACATTCCACGTAATATTGCAGATTCATGGCTGACTGTCTACTTAAATGATGTATGTTGAAGTCAAAGGGGAACACTCGCTATTTTCTAATATAAGAGTACTGAGAGTAAAAAAAACGCGGTCTGCAAAATCAACTCCAAAAGTTGGACCATTGACGTCATTGGGCCGGGATTTGCCTTCTCCATTGGTCCGATTTGGAAAAATTACATCAATGGTACAACTTACCTGATTTCTTTGGATTTTTCTTAAAGTAACTGTCGTCTGACCTTTATATAGTAGCTACAACTCAAGCCACTAGAGGCTCCTAATGGGAAAACTCACAGAGTGCAGGTTTACATGTTATGCTGTTCTTACTCTGCTTACACAGGCTTGAATGTTGGGCCATATGTTGTGGAGAGAATAGATACAGGAAGCAATCAGAATACAACATAAACCAGATGTGTACAACATACAGTTATGCTTCTTCTCCATTGAATCGTCCATGGTAACTCCAACAATCGCTGGTGTGTAGGAACATATCATGGAAATCTGAATGACTATGACGGTGTTAAATGCTTTCTTTTTCACCTGGTTCCTCTCCCGTCTGCCCCCGGCACACGGCTGGTAAAGAACCCAAAGGACGGAGAGGCAGCAGAACGAGTTGACGAGAAAAAAGAACAATAGCTCGGCGGCATAGAAGCGGGTGATAAAAAACATGTGTTTGTTCACAGTCACACAGAGGGAAATTCTCAAGCAGCAACATGCTGTGAACACCAGGTAGGCCAGAGCCAAGATGGCCGCCCGGTAACGCAGAGGCCTGTACCGGAGGAAAGTGTGGGGATGCAACACGGCCAGGTATCGCTCCAAGCTGATGCTGCTCTGCAAGAGGGGCCTGCCGACCATCACGCAGTTAGTGAAAACCCCCCAGAGGTACTGAGTTACCTGATGGAAGAGGTAAATGCCCGGGACCACCACCGACATAACCAGGCCCAGGACAAGGTCATTGATTAACAGGCTGAATTTCAACAAGTCCATCTTGTCTGTAAGAAAGTTGGAAGAGGATATTATCAACCAAAGTGCCCAGCCGTTGGCTGGTACCACGATCAGGAAGTAGGTGATTAGTAGGACTGCATAGGTGTTGTTGTAGCTATGCAAACAGATATCACAATAAAATGTGTCGTTTTCCATGGCGCCAGAGAGTGACTCCTCGCTGTTGTTTTTGTGCCAGGCCATGCTTGTAAAGTATGTGGTCTCCAGGTTGTCCAGCCACCCTGAAAAATGTATAAAAAATGTAGACAAAAAATAAAGCAGGTAGGTAGGTCACGTAATCAGGCAAAAGAAAAAAATATATATTTAGTTTATAGTTTTTGTTTTAAATTCAACTCTCTATCAAGGGAGTTGATGGGGAGGTTGTTATACAACAGTATTGCAATGGCAGTGTTATAATACAGTAATATTGCATTACTATTGAATCTACCTTTTTAAGGTAAAAGCCATTGCAATTGATCACATATGTTGTGATAGTTTAATATTACAGAAATGTATTATAACCATACATAATATAATAATATACATCACTATTATAAGTATACATAATATTATAATAATTCAGATTATGTATTATTACATTATTAATTATAATAATACATAATACTTAATATTATAATAGCATTATGTGTTTATTATGTTTAGTGCACGATTGATAAGTTATTAATTTTATAATGGTAGATTCATATATTTGTCCTTTCTATGATTTTTATTGCTGCTGCAAACACCACATTTTCCCCATATCAACAATAAACGTACTCTAGGGTCTAAATACTTATATTTATTTCTCTACAATAGAATAATATGTCACCACAATAGAAATAATGCAAGCCTACAAATTGTTTAGGTCTTACCAGCTCTGGTTCAGATGAAAGAGTGACCAACACATCTGCATCTCTGCCAAGCCATACCTTTTGTCTTTGTCTGCACAGATGTGTGCATGTGTCTGTGTGTCTTTCTGGGGTGTTTAGCTTGTCTGTTGTCTTGTTTTATATGTAATAATCCAATCAAGGCCATTATAAATATAGGTCAAACAAGACATTTTAAACAATATTCCACCCATTTTACATATCTGGCTAAATATCCACTTACCCACCATCAAACATTTGGCAAGGGATTTACCAATATTTCATAACCCGTTTAGTATGAAGCAACCTATTTTTGACCTCCCATTCACTTGCATTGAGCAGGCTATTCTATATATATATATATATATATATATATATAATATAATATCTATAATATTCAAGTGGTCCTATTTTATCTGCATGGCTACATTTACAAAAAAAATTTAAATGTATCTGCCTTTTGATTGGTAGGCCTATTGACAAGTATTTCACATACATCCGCCTGTAAGCTGCGTTCCCATTGGTCTCTTCAGTAAGACCAATGGAACCGATGTACTTGAGAGTGTGGCACTATTCAATGGTGATGCAGTCACTCACTAAAAAATGATCACTGCATATATGTAACAAGAAATGCTTTTGATGGTGTGCATCCAAGATTCCGGAACATCCATACTTTTCATGTTGTAGTGTGGATGCCTGATTACAATAACCTGAAGAGATCCAGTTCTCCTATTGGAAAAATTGGCTAAAACCTATGTATGTAGCGATTAGCTGAATGCTGCTTTTACGCAATACCAGAGTCAGGCTTGTTTGTTTACTGCCCAGTAAAATAGTCTCTGCGGTTGTAATTTACTCTAGTGATGGGTCGTTGGTGAACGAGTCGGCTCTAAGAGCCGGCTCTTTTAGGAGAAAGAGCCCACTCACCCATCTGAAGTTGTTTTTAGATACATTATATAGCAGTCTGTGCACCTTGTGTGGGAAAGTCAGTGGCTGGGAAGGCACTTTTTAGAAATAGATTAGATGAAGTCCACATTGACAACTGTTACTAGAAATGATTAACAATCAGAGTGACTGACATGGGCCACATTTTCAATACTGTAGCCTAATGTCCATGATATGTATAATTTAATCCAACAAAATGAAATACAACCCAGCATATCGTAAAACTACAATCCATCATCACATTAAATGGGTGGCATTAAACAACCAATATTAACACATTTTGTACAGGAAAACATTAATAAACAAAGAGCTGATGAATGTTACATGCATCAAATAGTAAACGCAGCCTGACCACTTAATAAGCTTACATCATCTCAAGATAACACAAGAGCCATCAGTCAAAGAGAGCCAAAGTCTAACTTTTTCATTCGGCTGGGAAATGCTGCCATAATAATCAATGGAAGGTGCTCCACAGCCACCACATGCAGTGCCTCTGATGGCATCCATCCAAACAAAAATATTGCAGAGCTTCAATTCCCAATGGCGAATGCTAGCATCAACTCACCACTTTCACTCAAAAATGATAACATCATTGTTTGTACATTGTTTGTTTGCCATGTATAAAGACACAGTTTGTGATGCTCCCTGTGAAGCACATATAACGGTGAGTTGACACGACTCTTTTGGCAACGCAATGCAGCATTTTTAGTGGAGCCCCAGGGTTAAATGGTTGTGCATAGCTTGGAGGCCAGCTCGGAGGCAACTCTTCACCTGGAGGGGAAGAAAAGCAATCATACTTCATCACCCGGGTTGAGTGAGTGAGGGGAGGCCCAGGTATGCGGGTGTCTGCAGTGACAGCTAGACTTTGGAATGCAGCGGCCGGATGGCTCTCCAAGTCCAGCGTCTGAGTGCTTACACAGCAGCACATGTATAGCACTCCTGCTGGGTACTCCTCCTGTTCTGGAACTAGGGGGTGGCTCGAATCCCATCTGGCACTCCAAGGGAAACATCCCTTGCTGAGGACGAAATCTGTGAGCTGCTGTGGGAATACTTGGCACTAGACTGAAAGGGTCATGAATTGTAGCGTTATCGTGGTCTACCGCGACGAAAGTTCTGTTCTCTTGCTTCCGTTCTCTTCCTTCCTATGAGCTGTGTATGTCAATTAACAGTCCCTGCAGCGAGAAGAATAAGAACATGAAGAAGAACAGCAACAAAGACAAGGAGAATAAATATGTTTTTTGATAAAGAATTTGACAAAGCAATATGCCAAACATGTAATATCGGAAGTCCCTCTCTCTCTCTTGCCTCTCACAACGAAACCCAAACTTAACTTAAATGGATAACGCTCCCGAAGCATGCTCGGAACTCGCCCTCCTCCTATTCCTATAGACCAGCCTGCCCTCCTCCTATAGACCAGCCCGCCCTCTTCCTATTCCTATAGACCAGCCCGTCCTCCAACCTAAATGACAGAATAGGTCATTTGTCATACGGCCCAAAACGACCCATATGAGCGTTTGCTGGAACAGCGCCCCTATCAGCTGGCCCTGCGTCCACGTCACGTGACTGTCAAGTTTCTGTCTGCGACAACAAAATGGATGAAATTCCTTTTATTCTCAGTGGAAATGCAATATTTTAAGATAGTTTCGGCATTAAAATACATTTTGATAACATTTCTAGCGAGAAATGTGCATTTTATTTTCATAATCTTCGTTCAGTGAATGCTTAGATATGGGTCGTTTTGGGGCGTATGACCTATTCTTATCCTCCTCCTATTCCTATAGACCAGCCCGCCCTTTTCCTATTCCTATAGACCAGCCCGCCCTCCTCCTATAGACCAGCCCGCCCTCTTCCTATTCCTATAGACCAGCCCGCCCTCCTCCTATAGACCAGCCCGCCCTCTTCCTATTCCTATAGACCAGCCCGCCCTCCTCCTATAGACCAGCCCGCCCTCTTCCTATTCCTATAGACCAGCCCGTCCTCCAACCTATTCCTATAGACCAGCCCAGCCTGAGGCCAGGTGGCAAGGTGCCCAGGCTGATGCTGTAGAGGTGTGGAGAGAGCATAGAGCATAATCCAGGCCCTGCACCAGCAGAACCCTCTTTCATGTACTCATCTCACATGAATTTATATTATGCCCTGTCAAAATGTTTAGTTAAGAGTCAGTAGTCAGTCTGTATTTTACAGAGAAATTATAATTACAGAAAGGAACCCTTTCAAAAGTGACCTGTAGCTTGTATATGTGATTTTATGTACAATTGATCAATTACTACAGGTTACTACAATTGGAGTTTCACTTGATATATTATATATATAGCTGTGATTAGCTGGATTACTTGTATTATTTTTGTGTAGTTAAGCCTATAGACATTGTTATTACACAATTATTATTATTTTGGACCCACACCGACGCATGCAAAGCAGGATATAGTTGTGAAATGAGAGAGGGAGAGATGGAATTTCATGGGGCTCAGGGATTTGCATGTTTTGCTTGGACATAAATGGAAGGACCATCACTCATATCAATCACCACCTGTCCTTCACAGTGTCTGAGGGGTAATTTTCAACGTCTGCAAGACATCATTAAAACATACATTTCTATTATTTAGAAAAATAAAATGTAGCAACTTTCAACTAAAATACATTTTAAATAAACTTTATTATACATACTTCATTTACTTGATCGATTGCATTGATTCACAATACTTACAAATTGTGAATTGTGATGCTAGGAATACCACGCCCCAGACACAATGTTTTACTTTTATCTATTTGGATTTGGAATCCAAGTCAATGCCCTCATATAGACATACGTACCTTTAGCTTCACTACCCCCTTCCCGACGTCCCAGAACGGAGAACCATACGTTCTGCCACTCCTTAATCAGTCTGGTGTAAGTGGAGACATTGTGATTTAACATAGATGGACCTTCTGCCCTGACCCCTCCTCCAGTTACAAACGCGAGGGGGGTGGGGAGCAAAGATGTATATACATATATATCAGGGATCACGTTATATGTAATGCCATTTGAGTCAATATTAAATAAATAAATATGGCTATGAAATAAATCCTGAAATAAATAAATGAGGCAATAAATATATAAATAAATGTAAATATAAATATATGAATAAATAAATGAATTTGAATTTTGAATTTTGAATTTTGAATTTTATTTTAAAAAAGGACGTTTTTTATTTCAGGGAACTTTTATTTAATAATTCCACATTTATTTATTTCAGGGGGCTTTTCATAATGCCATATTTATTTACCAGCTCTTTTTATTTCCATTTCCTATATGCGAATGAATGGGGCGTGGTTATCTCACAGACTCTCAGACCAAAGCAACAGCACCAGAACAGCATTAAATCTCTAAATATACGAGAAGGCCACAACATTTCAGGCAGATGGAAGGACAGTAGGTTGTCTGACTCTGAGAAAAGTATCTCAGAATTATTGAAGGGTCAAAATCAAGACTACTGAGAAGCCAGCTACTGATCTGGCCAATGATAAGCCGGCGCTGCAACTGAGAGGCCGGTGGTGGGAAATGAGAAGCCGACTATTCGTTTGACCAAGGTGGTAACTCATGCATCTAACCTAGCAACCCTCTGGATCAGATACTGGCTTGGCTAGTCATTAGCTTCCGAGGCTGGTAACTAGGATGCCGAGGCTAGCAACCCACTAATTAAATTATTTTAGCTTGCTTTTACTCCAAACCCCAGCGCAGTCGTTGCCATAACAACGTTACGTGCTGGCAGCTGAGCTGCCGTAAATTGTTTTGTTTTTAGCGTAAACTAGTTCCGCTGGCTAGAGAAAAGGCACATATTCTCAGGTGCCTTTTGAAACCAAAACGCAATTAACGCAATTTCAATAAAATGTACTTGAGTGGAATTAAGAATAAATATTCAGCTATTCAGCTCATGTCTTGGCTGTCTCTTGAATTCTGATCTCAATCAGCTGTAAAGAAATTAGTTTTAAACAGATTGACAGGTAGCTACAGTGTGTATTGACTATTTCTGTTGTTGACTGTAATGATCATGGCAAGCTGCATATTAATAAGGAATAGAGAACCAGATTAATAGTTCTTTCATTCATGAAGATGGAATGAGGAATCTGTCAATTATCAACCATGCTATTGAGTGTGTGAGTAGACGGAAGAGTCCAGTAGGCTCTTAAATTAGGCTATGTTTTCAAAGTAGGCTACCTGGAAAATGAACACTGTATTAAGACATTTTAATTAGTTTGCTAGTGTTTAATTAGCATGTCATAGTAAACTAGGCAGCAAAAAAAGTTATTACTCTCTTGCTAGCACGCAGAGGTCTTATCATTGGCCAGATCAGTAGCTGGCTTTGGCAAGGATATAGGCTTCGTCGGCTTCTCAGTAGACTTAATTTCAACCCTTCAATAATACTTTTCTCAGTCAGACATGTTGAAATGTTGCGGCCATCTCGTATATTCAGTGATCAGTTCTGTTCTGGTGCTGTTGCTTTGGTCTGAGAGTCTGTGAGATAACCACGCCCCATTAATGTGCATATACGAAATGGAAATAAAAAGAGCTGGGAAATAAATATGGCATTATGAAATAAAGGTCCTCTGAAATAAATAAATGTGGAATTATGAAATTAAAGTCCCCTGAAATAAAAAAATTAAATAAAATAAAAAATACAATCAATTGAAATAAAAACCTATTTATTTATATATTTAGATTTAGATATATTTATAGCCTATATTTATTGCCTCATTTATTTATTTCAGGATTTATTTCATAGCCATATTTATTGATTTCATAGTCATATTTATGTATTTATTTATGTATTTATTTATTTATTTAATATTGACTCAAATTGCATTCCATAGCGTAGGCCGGCAATTGCCGGTTTTCACCGTTTTTTTATGACAAAGGCCGGAGAATGTAATTCCCTCCCGACATTCGGGCCAGTAAAAAAAACAACTAATTTTTACTTTGGAATATAGTAATTGAACATATTTAGTTTCAAAACCACGGCAATTTATCATTAGGCCTATTATCACCGCAAATCACACAACGCTACTCTCACGAAATCCGCTATTTCAAATCATCTGTCCCTCTGCGCCCTCTGTCAGGCAACACACGCCCGGGTCGTTCCCGTGTCAGGGGTGCCAGCAGAGCGGGGATTCTCGCTCCTAAACCGGATCAGAACTTAGAAGTTCTAAAGAACTCAGAAGTTCTTTAGGAGTTCTGACATTCGATGTCAAATCAGCAGCTGCTCGCTTCCATGAAATGAAGCCTTGAAGCCTTGGCGTAAAGAAATGTTAAAATCGTTATTCAAAATTAGGCCATTGCTCGTTATTCTGAAGACAAATGTGTTATATAATAAAGTAATGATCAACTAATGATGCAAAATCAAGACAGCTTCTTTTGTTGACAAAACATTACACACCAAATGCGCGATTTGAATGTAATGTCATCCGCTTGTGCAAGGCGACCCTGTTATATTACATTTTTTACATTTCTTTATTTTCAAATAGTTTTCAAAACATAATACTATGCTGTAACATATGTTGTTGGGCTGCATCATTAAATGCACCTGCCTGTCCTTCATGCATTGAACATCATATGTCCGACAAACTGTGATCATTCCGGACATTCTGGCCTGCAGTTTAAAATCCTAGCGCGACCTCTGATATATATATATATATATATCATATATACACACTTTGCTTTATATGATATCTATCATATCAATGTGGGGAACACACTGAGGACATCTGGAGGGCAGGTAGAGAAATGCAGTCAGCAGCCTGCACCTGCTATTATTAACAGCCGCTTATAGCGTCCCAATAAATACTGTGTTGAGTTCATTCTGAAGTTAAGATTGACAACACTTATGTGTCAGACCTATGTGTGTGTTGTGTGTGTGTGTGTGTGTGTGTGTGTGTGTGTGTGTGTGTGTGTGCGTGTGTGTGCGAGTGCGTGTGTGTGTGTGTGTGTGTGTGTGTGTGCGCGTGTGTGTGTGTGTGTGTGTGTGTGTGTGTGTGTGTGTGTGTGTGTGTGTGTGTGCGCGCGTGCGTGCGTGCGTGCGTGCGTGTGTGTGTGTGTGTATGCGCGCGTGCGCGTGTGTGTGTGTGTGTGTGTGTGTGTGTGTGAGAGAGAGAGAGAGAGAGAGAGAGACAGGACAGGGCAGGAGCTAAAGCCACCCATGGATTCCAACTCGCTCCGTTGCCCATAATACAAGTGAGAGCTTTCAGCAGACACACACGTGCCCGCGTTGAACTCAAATCAACACTCATGTGTCTCACTTCCTATTTCCAACCAATCACCAGCTGTCATGCGGGGGGGGGGGGGGCAACCTGAGACAGTTGGAATAATCCTCTCTCCTCTCTGTGGAGTTCTTGACTGCATCTTCGTTGTCGTATCATTGGCTATTGTGGAAGCCCGGCCAGGATTGAATCATCATCATCATTGTTATTAGTTCTCTTTGAGATGCAGAAGTGTGAGCAGGAGAAGCGAACACAGAGGACCCCTCCTCCGGGGAGGGCGGCCGGTGATCCGCTTGCTAAACAAGACCATCAGTGAGTAACAGGGGGAGGTGAGGGTCAAGTCAGGGGGGGGAGAAAAAACACACACTATTCAATAAGGTTATATTAACAAACAATATAATCTACTTTGTCATATCGTATATTAGCAATACATGTTCAAAGCTAACAAGGGATGTATGTGGTTGTGTAATCTTGAGTTTGTAATATGTTTAGCATTACGTTTACAAGGTACATTGTACAATTGTAATAGTATTGATAAATACAGTAGTTATAAATAAGTGAGAAAGTAATGAATACATGGCTAAAGTGAAGCATTTTACATGGATTATCAATATGTTTGTCAATGTAACCTAATTATAAAGGCTATATTATACTTTTATTTTAAGTATAAATGCTATGATCCGGGTACAATAACTTGGTGTAATTTAAGGGTTTTGAAAGATGCCCAACTTTCTCAAATGTCCTTACTTTGTTTTGCCTGTCTTTCTGCCTTTCTGCAATCTGGCTGTCGGTTGTACATTTCTCCATTTTTCCACCATTAACTCGTTCATATGCTTCATTCGTTCTTTGAATATTGTAAGGCAAAAATGAATGGGTGTGAATTTGTTGAGACTACTTCTGATTGGCTGCTTAACCCCTATATGTTCTGGACATTTGTGGAGTATTTGCCGTGTGCTGTGTTTGGTTTGTAAGTGTGAAAAGGAAAATCCACCAGAATGGTGTTTGACCTTTTTTCCTCAGTAACGTTCTCCTTCGTTATATGTGGACCTTCAACCTGCACTTTAGGTTTTCCCACTATCAACCTTTAGTGGCTTGATTTGTAGCTACAGTTACTGACGTACTGTTCTGTCTGTACTGGCAAACGTCAGAGCATTCTAGTTCAGATATTTCTTCATCCTGCGGCCATCAAAGGAACATTTGCATGTTTGTGTGTTTGTGATCTTCTCAGCATCGTAAGAACTAACATTACGACCGAGGTAACTGTCGACAACAGAATCTATGTACAATGCTAACTAGTGAGGACTGACTTGTTTGTTGTTTGTTGTTTGTTAAAGGTACGCTAAGCGAGATGAACCACAGTTGTTTTATTATACAGTTTGTTGTTTTAATAAAACTAGTTTGCTGTCAATTCATTTAAATAAAAACAAGGTGCTTGTGAATAGCAGTTGATTTGTTGAAAATAACAGGATTTTAACTGTAATGCATTTCATATTTGACACATTTAGCCTAGTGAGCATTATGCTCTCTTAATGGTTCCCAGCCGTTGCTTTATTTTCTTTATTTAGTGTAGACAGCTGTTATCTGGAAGACTGATCTCCACGGCCTAGACCTGTCAGCACGGGTTGATTATAACAAATGCATACATGCGCAAGTGTGCACGTTCACACACTCAAGCACAAACACACGCACCACTAAAGACACACATACCAATACGATTAACACATATGAATTGGAGTATGAAGTATGAATTGGTATACACCATTTAAACGTGTCGCGCTAGTGATAAAGGTTCACAACCATACTAGAGATTGGCACCATGTTTTAGATCCTCCTGTAGCTGCTATGATATGGTTCCTGTACCAATGATAACACAACTAACAGAGGGGGTTTGATGATTTGACATTTCAAGTAGCATTAGACCGCTCCCTTGGTGGCTAGACCTAAGTGATAACATGACCTACAGTAAATATGCCGTGTACGTCCTTGAGCAGTCAGATTAACACTCTGGCCGATTCATTTCTCCAGAGCTTTCTCAGTTTTCCAAACGTGGTGGATCATTTGTTAGGTGACACCCGACGACATGCGCCATCATGTGTTTTGAATCTATTCTCAGTCACTGGCAGACTATATTGTATGTATGTATGCCTCTTTACTTCTAATGTATACAGACTGTAATGAACCATAACATTTAAGGTTTCTAGAGATTGTCTTTTTTCACAAGGGTTGTGTGAACAGACATTCAAATGCACATATTGATAGTCAATATTTTCCGCATTCCAAAAGTTTTTGGTTTCTGGATCCAACACTATAGAAACCACTGGTACTTTTTGGAAGTTCGATCGATTGCAAATTTGTAAAAAAAAAAATATATATTTGAAAAATGAAAGTTTTCAAAGACGCCCATTTTCTTTCTTTTCTCTTGCTCTCCTCTGTTGCACATTGGGTGAACGATGAGCTCAAAGCATATCGCAAGGTCTCTCTGAGGATGGGTTGTGGGTGACAGGCTGACTGTAAAAGCTTAAAGTGCCTCCCCCTCCCACATGCAGTCAAGCAGTCTCTGGCATGCGGATGCCAACCCCAATAAGGACAACTAACAATGAAAAGGGAAGGCTATTTTGCAGCAAGCGAGTTGGGCTAGAGACATGTGTTGTAAAGCAGAGAGTCAGAGTACACAGAGAGAGTGTGAGATGCCCTTTATCATCTCTCTCACTAGTCAAAGGGGGCACGATTGGGAATACCACTAATTTTTTTTACGATTTGCAGTAGTGATGGGCGTTCCGGCTCTTTTCAGTGAGTCAGATCATTTGGCTCAGCTCACCAATGAGAGCCGGCTCTTTCGGCTCCCAAGCGGCTTGTTTATGACTTTGTTTATTCATGTTTCCCTGTACAAAATGTGTTAACATTGGTTGTTTAGTGCCACCCATTTAATGTGATGATGAATTGTAGAATAGTTGTGTTCGTTCCACGATATGCTGGGTAGTATTTCATTTTGTTGAATAAAATTATGTCCTGGCTGGACATAAGGCTACTGTATTGAAAACGGCAGTCACTCTGATTGTTAGTCATTTCTAGAGTTGTGAATGTGGAATTTATAAGCTAATCTAATCTGTTTCAAAATCGGGTTTTGTGAAAAGTAAGTGCCTACCCAGCCACTGACTTTACTGCACTTTACTGCTATATAATATATATAAAAACAAAAGAATGTCTCTTTTGGCCCTTGAGTCGTCTCCCTTAGTTCACCTTAAAGAGCCGGCCCATTCACGAATGACCCATCACTAATTTGCAGCCGCGCTCAGGCTTTCCCTCTGTTAGACACGGTGCGAGTCAAGGCACCGCCGGCTGTGGCTATGTCCTCTCACCTGTCACATGGCGAGCTCCTTAAGGCATGGCCGCATCATACTGGCCGAGGGGGAGGGGGAGGCGGCGGGGCTCTATTATTGGCACTTGGTTTTATGTGTTTGCACATAAATAAGTCCCTAACCTTGTGTAGGTTCCTTTGAGTTAGCCTTAGGTTGACGCTCTCAACATCCTCTCGTCTGAATCCGCGATCATAAATCCACAGGACCACTCGTATTGTCTTTTAACTATTTATTGAAAACAATTTAAATGTTGGCTCTTCAAACGTGTACTTGTTCCAAATGAAAATAATTGATAGAAAAAGAGAGAGAGAGAGAGAGAGAGAGAGAGGTCAAAAAACCGTGTGGCTCCACTCTCTATAAGGCTCTGAAACCCGTCCTCTAACATACCGCACCTCACCAACCTGAGCTGATCCGTCCCCGTCAATCGCAAAAAGAAAACAATCCCCCCAGTGCTTGGAAGTGGAACTACATGCCAGCAAAATAAATTAGCTTGTATGCATTCAAATGATCTACACACATTTTAAATGCAAGAAATCAAACCATTAACGTATAGCACAATATTAATTCGTCAAATATTTTACTGTTAACAAATAAAGTGCATTTAGGCACCTACATTACCGG